>JAVQJX010180837.1:0-14029 GCA_036025115.1 Ambassis agassizii
TGACATTATTTCCAATTTACTCTTAAGCTAGATATAACTCATAAATAAGGCAAGACATATCACATAAAGACATTTAAAATATTCAATTTGATTTCACACAGAGAAATATGTGACCGTCAATCTGAAAAATATATACTTGTGTGTATTTGTCCTGTTGGGGTCTTTTAAAAGTGCTTAACCTTACATCAGTTTTTGCCCTTGTATTCGCCTCATGGCTGTTTGCAAGAAAGGTGTTTTAAAATCCATAATGCATTCGATATGAAAACTTGCTCACTTCCTCAGTTCATTCCCACTGACATCTTGACACTGAATCCAGAAGCTTTCATATGAAATAAAAGTATGTGGAAACAATAACCCTGGAAAATAAAAAGTAAAGTTGATCCAGTTTTCCTCATGGTTGCATCATTTGCAGTCCAGAGAATCTTCCACAAAACAAATAAGTGACTTTGAAACACAGTTTGAGACCATAAACAAATAGTTTGTCACACTATTATATATATATAAAAAAAAACAGCCACTTGCATCATGAGCAATTTCAGAACGGATTAACAATCTTTAAGTGCCTTCTCAAAAACAGATTGTGATTTCACTGTGCATCTCTGCTGAGTCACAGAGCAGTTCAAGCTGCTCGCATAAGTGGGTGGATGTTCGCTCTGAGTGGACTCGCGAATGGAAATGAGTGCAAGTGAGAGATGCCTGAAACAGTGTGGAGTGATAATTGGGCTGTCAGGTCATCCTCGTTCAAAACACTTGTTTAATTGTTTTATGTGCTGTACTTTAACATTTCATGGCTGCACAGGTCAGATATGTTACTCATCACAGCACGGAGATAATTTAGGCAAATTAGCAGAGAGCAGTTTGAGTGTGGCAAAAAAAAAACACAAATTGGTTTGTGACAACATTTATCTTAGTCATAGCTATGAGAAAAATATTCACCTGCAGATATCAAATTTGGCAAATACAAAAAGTTTTTAAGCTATTTCGTATAAAATGTCACACCAAAATGGGAAACTTTTCCAAAGGTAAAGGTGTAAAAGTGGTTATTTTTTACCAGAATTAATAAATGTGAATGTGTAATGTGAATGTAATTACAGAGAAATTCAGACAACTTCAAAATGATAAAAGTAAGTAAAGTTAGCAGCTACTGTGGCTTGTGAAAAGCATTTCCTATTTTCACCTTGGTGGAAACTAATGCAAACAAAAGGACAGTTCACACACAGTTATTGTCATTATAAGACAACAGAGGGCCGGACACACACCTGTCAACATGACACTGGTTGAAGACCAAAACAAAACCTCCCAGGGGCAGAAGATACTTGACAAGACAAGCTAAAGTGAAATGTGTTGGGAACACAACAAACATGACGACATGTACTGAACACTACCCACTAAAATTAGTCTGTCCAGCCATACACACATTCTCTCTCAAATGGGTCTGAAACTGTTCATAATACAGAATTGGTAGTAGTCTGGTTGAGGTTCTGGCTGTGTCACATGCTTCCATCGGTTATATACTGTATATGCAGAGGGAGTTGATTGAATGCTACAGTCTATGTATTTATCATACACTTTAAATTCATTTATAGTCTTATAGCCCATTTGGGATATGCATATTAATGTTGTGTAGACTACAAAAAGAAAATTAAAAAAAAAACATTACCACCATCATAATAATCTGTTAATTATTGTGCCTCCGAACAATTATGTATTTTCCATAAATCTGCAAAACAATTATGATGTTAATTCAGAGTAATCATTGTTCAGGAGAGAATTAGTGGATAGCTGCTAAAATGAGCATTCGCTAACAGTCATCTGAAACAACCACATGTTGATCCGTCTGACTAGAGAAATAAACGAACAGGGTGTTTTTGTCTACATGCTGAAAATGTCACAACCTTCTTTCACTTAGATTTATCTGGGGTTTTTTTGAAAAGAAAACAATAAAGCTAAAAGTAGAGTTTAGGACATCTGTCCACATAAAACAATATGTATCTAGAAAGTGTCCTCCGGTGTGGTAAACAGCCATGTTAGTTGACATTTCCCAGTCATTGATTTCCATCATTGGTTCAACCTTTCGGATCGCTTTGGTCTGACCTACATTGGCTCCACGGGGAGGCACAATGCCACCGAGACTCACACAAAGCGGCCTTCTATTGATCACCCCGCGCCTAAAAATAAAGCCAGACCTCTGCAATGACAGAGAGGCGAGAGAAAAGCCCGTGTCTGCTAATCAATGGTGACCTAGAATTTTATGTCCTGAATCGATGCATCGCGCGTTCCTCCCATGATCCAATGATCTTTTGAATGTGTCTCCAAACACTCTGGAGGAGAAGAAATGTCAGCTGGAAAATCAGTGCCATTTTCCCTCTTGCTGTTTTGGAGCAAATGACTTTTTCTGAATCCAAACTTGATGCCAGCATTATAATGTTAACACCCGTTTCTGAACACTACAACAAACATGTAAACAGACATGACCTTTCGAAGTGAAATAAACCTCAACAGTATAGACTCAGATTTACAGTTTGGAAGTGTTAATTGCCTACTGGCCATTTTTTCACCCACCCTTTTCTTCAATAAATCTCTTTTGTATTCCCTGTCTCCTCCACATTCTCCCCAGCTTCCTCCTCTCTTCTCCTCCTCTATCTCTTTCTCTCTCCCTGCATCTCTCAGCAGGAGCTCTGCTTGCTTAAGGCTATGCGCTATCTCTCCATATTTCTCTCTGGTGAATATTTTATCTCGCCCTTTCAAGCATCATTTTCATACCGAAAGAGTGCCTGTGTCCCGCAGTGGTTTTACCCACACTCTTCATTGTGAAACGTCTCTGTTTCAGACGAGGTGACAATCTGTTTGCACATTTCAGGAGGGCTTTTGATCAGAGAATGCAGATCAGGATTATGAATTTTTATCAACAGGCTCTCATGAAAAAGGCATGAAGCCAGACTGTGGTCATCTGGCATGGAGCCATGGATGACAAGCTTAAAATTAAATGCTGTTCATATTTGCTGTGAGTACAAAAGGAAAACTCATTGTGGCTCCCTTTTTTACCGTCTCCAACCTGCCGTGTTGATTCTCTGCGTCGTTGCCCAGAGTGACAGTGATTTAAGCTGTCAGATATTTCAAGGCCCAAAATTCTCGACTTTGTGACTCACATTTAGGATCAGCAGATCCCACTTGTTTGCATTTGGCCAATTTCTATCCTCAGGCTGCGTTTCCTGAATGCACAATGATAACAGTCCAATTCATTCCTCTCACATAGAAAAGGGGTGAAATAAGAAAAAAAAATAGAGATGGAAGAATACGCTAACGTCAGTGAATTTGGAATAATGGGTAAAAGGAAAGAAGAGGGGAAAAATCTCAAGAGCAATCTATAGTGTATTCATAGTTATATTTAAATCAATATATGTGTTTATTCACAAATGTTTTATTCATTGGGTATATTCTCTATGGAACAGAGAATAAGCAATAACTTGGATTTTCCAGTGCTTTGGCCCGTGCAATAATTCAGTTTGACACTGTGCTGCTTGTGTGTGTTTGTGTGCATGCGTGTGCGCACGTATTTGACTGCATGTTCTCATCTGTCCCACCATGAATACATGCTGGGACTGACATATGTCAGTAATGCGAATGAGTTACATACTTACATACTAGCCTCTGATCAATCATAAGTGCTCACTATAATGCAGGGCACCTCAGAACTGACAATTATCTGTCAAACTTTAAGTTACACTGCTTTGACCTCTAAATTGACTAGATGAAAAAAAGAATGAGAGAAAGTAACAAGAGCAGTGACATAAATAAGATTTAGGTAAAAAAAAAAAAAAAAAGAAAAGAAAGAAGCTGAGCTATAAATCATTCCCACCACTCCAAGAACTGATAAATCACCCATTCAGCATTCTGTGGAGTGGCTAGCCAAGACACCAGATCTGGGCTGGGATTCAGCAGAGACCGAATCTGGGTTAGAGAGTGACTTAAAAATGCTGAAACCACTTGAAATGGCCCTTTGATAGAATCACATGTTCAGCACTTACTGATGAAAACTGGGATACACACACAGTCCGACAGTGAATAAAAGAGTGTACAAATGACAAAAAATGTCATCTGTTTTCATTTACAAACTGCCACACAATATACGTCCAGACTTCTGCTCACATTAATCTTTATTTATTCATCTTATGTTGGCACTGACTTTACATCCTCATTGTCCCAACACATTGTCCAAACCCCTGTACAGCATACAGCTCACTGTTTTCTACCAAAATAAAATGGAAAGTTACCACTGTACTGTACAACTCTATACCTATTATGTAAGACACAAAATTTTAATTTTAATTTCTGGCTCACAATTGTCTATTATACTGTATAAGAAATGATTAAATAAACAATTTTCAAATCATACAAACTGAAAGATTTTCATCACTGAAAACAACTTTCTGCAGTGATTTCATGCCACAGTCTTCAAAAGCCCACAACTGTGTGGGACGTTCGGAGCGTTTCAGCCAGTAAACTGTTAACCTGACGTGCCAGATGGTTTGTCACATACAACCATCTGGGAGGTCGTCCAACGAAACTGTTTGGTGAGGAGAGACACTTTCAAAAGAATACCATCTCTTAGTCAGTGTGTGGACAAGTTCACCCAATCAGATTAATCTGTTAATAGGAAACACAACAAGAAGCTTGAGAATTTTGAATCAGTTAGCAGTTTTTGCTATACCTTTGTATAATCAATAAAAATAATATTAATATAAAATACATACATAAATAAAAGGCACCTTTATTAATGCCATTGTCACAGCTAAGACACACCTATGACTATAAAGATCTATCTTTAGTGTGAGTGTGTCCATGGTAACTAACCAGTCACCTGCCAGAACTATTTCCATAATACCTCTTTCACCTCACTTCTTCACTTTTCTTTCTCTGCACTACATGGCCTCTCTGAAATGCATCTGACAGAAATCTGTCATGACAATGGAAATGGCAGTGAAAGGGGCAACCTTTACTTCTGGAATAGTATGACACATTCATGCACAATAGTCCGAAACCAAAATAAAAGCCATCAATCTTTAATAAATACACTATAATTTAGTGTAGCCACCTTTTAAACAGAAGCATAAAAGCACAACACAGAAATAGAAAATGAAGACTTTTTTCATCTAAATGTCTAAACTTCCTATTCATATTCTATACTTACAGTAGCTGCCCCAGCATTTAGTTATATCATGTGAAAGGAAGTAGTCTTCAGTCACAGTCAATCATGCAGTACGTGATAACTGCTGAGGCTATGAAAACCATCTTTACACGGACACAGAAAGATTACATCTGATACGTGTTAAAACCTGCTGCCTGACTTGACACAAATCCGATCTCTGGGCAGTTCTGCAACTGTGACTGTACACTGAAATCATCAAGCCAACCGGCAGGGCGGCCAGCCCACGCCTGATGTTCCCTGGACACAGCGTGGAACCGTGCTGACCGGTGATGACAGATGGGCGCTGAGATACCAGAGGCCTACGAGGCGGTCACTTCCCCCCCCCCCCTCCCCCCTCCGCAGACAGCGTGCTCTGACAGCAATGAGCAGCCTATAAATTGGGGGGGAGGAGAAGGAGGAAGGACATGGGGAGAGAAAGATGGGTAGAAGATCTAGTGCTAGGCAACAGGGTTATGATTCACCCATGGGCCATGAGTGGAGGCTGTAGGTGAGAGATCCTGCCAGCAGAGACACATGTCACATGAGTGATTTCCAATTTTGACCTCATTAGCTAGCATCTAGCCATACAAATCATGTTGTCAGATTAAAAACTTCTCAAAAAACAAAGCTGAAATTTTCTTTATAACTTCTATCTCTGTGAGTGGACTATGTGTTTTTAATATATAAATACATATCTTGCATCAAGTCATCTACATTGTTTATATAGGATGTAATTAATGACTAAAGCGTGTGTCCCTTTTCTTTGTCTCATCCACTGCATGCCTTCTTTTGTAGTCTACACATGGCATATGACTACAATACCCTTGGGTGTGATATTGCAACAGGGACACTGTTTTTGCATTGAAGCCAATTACTGGAATCTACTGTATATATGCACCTGTTTTGTATGCTTGGATTCAAGCTGCCTGTGTGTAATTACCTGAACAGTATGCAGACTGAAGGCTGTGGAAGTTCCCTTTTGTATTACCTTCTTTTCAGCAATGAGTAGACTTTCAGTCAGGCAAGTGTAACCTGAGATGACCTCAGAAAATGTCAACATTATTTAACTTTGAATGTCAACATTTCTTATGAATTATGACATCCACATCTGCATATGTTAGACAACCAAAACTACTGTGAAGGACTGGGAAATATTGTAATTATGAATAATAATAAAAAAGTAAGGTTTATTATTAAACTTCATTAAAGTGAAAAGCAAACATTAATAGTTTAAACACAATATAAAGTCCATCTGGAATTCCAGCTCTCAAAGGGTGAGAGCTGGAAGCCTAGACAGACAAAAAGCCATACTCACACCTATGGGAAATTAAGAGTCTCCAGTTAACCCTTTGGATAATGAAGGAAGCTGGAGTACCCACAAAAAAAACCCACAGCATGTGCAAAGTCTTCACAGGGACTGGGACCTTCTTGCTGTGAAGCAAAACTGCTAACAACTATAGAACCAATCTGTACAATATACAGTGAAGGCTCAGTATGACTTTGCAGTCTTACACTTTAGTAAAATCATCAACAGAACTTTAAAAATTGCGATGAAGAAAATGTACAAACATGTTCCCGAACAAGGTCTGTAGCAACATGTAAGTCCACTTTGTACAAGGGGTGTGTGATATGACGATAATAGATTATGTGTTGACGATCTACCAGAGCAGAAAGATCATGTTATCGTCTATAGGGCACATTTTATTAATTGCAGTTATGCTGGCGCACAGACAAAGGAGTTTTGTTTTGTTTTGTTTTTTTTTTTTACCACATTTTATACTTTTTCTTGAGAAAAGACTGAGTGTAGGCAACTTTAGGTCTTTAGTACTGTTTCTGCCAAATGCCCATTGTGCTTGGCATATGCTAGCTGCAGCGCAATGAAAATCTAAAACATGTTATAAAAGTATCTACTGTCTCTGAGGAAATACAGACAGAAAACAGGAGTACAGTGCATCCTCCCTCTGCTGCAGCTTTTTCTATTCCAAAGTGTCAGCATATTCACAGTCCTAACACTATCAGTGTGTTTTATTGCTACAAAAGCTAGAAAAGGTCTGTGATAGCTCATCATTACACCTCTTGAAAGATTTCACAGCCCATAGATTCATTTGGTCCAGTGAATAATGCAACGGTATGTGTGTAGTAGTGCCAATAAAATTCCTGCTGAGGCTCACTCACACAACATTAGTGAAGCAGATAAAGTGGATAGAAAACTCACACAATTGCAATACCCTGTTTGAGTGCGTGCATGTGGGATAAAGAGTGAGAGGGAGGACGAGTTGTTGTATCCTGCTATGATCACAGAAGAGCTGTGGCATGATGAGTCATTAT
Organism: Ambassis agassizii; assembly: GCA_036025115.1. Lineage (NCBI taxonomy): Eukaryota > Metazoa > Chordata > Actinopteri > Ambassidae > Ambassis > Ambassis agassizii. The sequence continues at coordinate 7,517 of JAVQJX010180837.1, forward strand.
TCACATTACAAGCTAACATAGGGGGCCTTGTGATCATGTGCTGTTAAAGATTTCAGTGAGAGCAGGGCGTGTGGCGTCGGTTACAGAGTGCTCGTTAGCCAAGACAGAAACACTTCATTATCACTGGCTGAGACCACAGACCAGACACTCCAATATTTGACACTGGGGACGCAGTCATCATAGTCTTCATTTCTCACAAGCATACTGATGTCTGGATATCTGTGTTCAGTGCAGCAGACATAATGCAGGGAGACGTCTCTCTACTTTTGTTTGACTTAAAGCAGTGTAGCAGAGCTGCTGTTTCTAGTATTCCCATCATCAACACTTGCTCAGTTTTTGACAAGACGACGTCTAAAATCAGACAAAAAGCCTCACTAGCTGCTTGTCTTTGACAGATGAGTAATGAGTAGCAGTTTCTCAGCTCCAAGAACTGTGCAAAGACAATTTTAAAGTTTCTGCATCACCGTAGTGCTAGAATTGATCAGCATACATTAACCTTAGTTCAAAATATATATAGTTAAATGTTTCTCATGACAATGATACACTGGTTTAAAGTGGCAATAAAAACTGATGCTTTTCCACTGCAGGACAGTACAGGAATAAATCTTCAATAGGTTGTTTTAGCCTTTACAGCTGAAATACTAGTAGTAGTACTAGTATTTGAACTCTAAGAACTCTAAGAACCAGACATTCTCATGTCGGCACCCTTTCAGAGTTGGAAAAGGGCCTGAGTCTGTACTGAGTACCCCTGAAAAATGTGTACCACCTCAAAATACTGGAACCAGAAAATGTAATCAATCTCTACAGTATACGAACACAGACCTAACATGTGTTGTACTAAACCAACAATATTTGCATGTAGTCATTGGCACATTTCTCTAATGAGTCCTATCTATACTTATCTATAAAAAATGTATTTCCAAGCTTATTTTGAGGGAATCTGTGATAGATGTGTACAGAATGAAGATCCTTTGCTGTGTGCATATGTACAAAGAAATAAAAACAGTCTTGCACTTTAACTAGCAATGGTTGAAAAGAAATCAGCTGGTAACAAGCAGCAATTTGGCAAACTAGTCAGTTTTTGGTGCATTCTTCATTTTTCTTCACCTGAATTAACAGCCTTCCCGCAGCTCATTCTGCTTCAGTTGTTCCTTTATTTCAAACAATAACTGCTGTCCCCCAGGACTCACACAACATATTCTACAGAAATTAGCAGTGTCGTTTGTGGTAATGTCTTCATTATTATTTATGAATGTTTTACAATCCATGCCATGATTAACTGAGGATTTTCTAGTGTTTTTTTTTCTGAGCTGAAGTTAAAAAAACTAAATTAACACTACACAGAGTGTAGTGATAATCAGGATGTTTTGCTTTATATCAGTAATAAATCTCTTTGCATGCATCTGAGCACTTCAGTGAATGAAAAGGTGGTTACTAAACAGCTAAACTGGTGTTATACTCCAACATACGGTACTCAAAAACATGAGTAGCTGACTCCAGGTCATCCAGTTGAAGGTTATTGCAGTATCTGCCAAAAGTGCCTCCTGTCATAGTCATGAGGTTAAGAGTAAACACTGGGTTATTCAAATGCCTCTAATTTAAAATGGTATCAGAAAGTGTCAGTCACTGTAACAGTTTAATCTCTGATCCTCTTCAGATTCTGACTGTAATTTTAATAACTGTTTATTCAAATGCAAAAAAGGTGCCATCTCAGCTGCATGCTAATAGGCAAAGAGGAGCAACTTTTCAGACTCATTTTAATATGAGAAACTGTTGACAGAAGCAAAAGAGGGAGGGGTGAATAAATAAAAAGCACAAAGAGTGGACATGTGTGTGCCTTTCTGCATATGTGCACATAGTTAGTTTAAAATTCTGACATTCTGACACGGTTATACCACAATATGGAGTCTGTATTTGTGTGTATGTGTCTCAGTCACAGGGGATGTTTAGTAAGAATTTGTGGGTTTTCTATAGTACTATAAAGTGTCGTCTACCATAAACAGAAGAGAAGTCTTAGTTGCCCGGCTTGGTCGTACCCATGTGGATAAGGAAGTTAAGGTGCTTTCTGATACCTGCACACACCATGAAAATGGACAATTTTGTTTGTGCCACGTTCATTTTAGGAAGTCATAAATCATATTTATAGGTACTCCACATTACTGCCTTCTATTCTCCATCAACAGTGGCAACCTCATCCACTACAACACTCTCTATAAAAACAGAGCAAACAGGTGCATCCACTGCCACATATTGTGAATATGATTTATTCTACATGTGATGATTTATTCTACATGTTAAAGCACATGCTCATTGTCAGTAATTTCACACTGTATAAAGGGCAAAAATCAACAAACATCAGCTTTATACTGCTCCATACATAGATACAATTTGATTTTCATGTATTGTACTCTTGGTTTTACAGCCTTACAAATCTTCAAATGGCACTAAATGGCAGTGATGACCCACACATGATTAAATGGAAGCAAGTAATCAGCAGAGGCTCTTCTTGTTCATCACTGCAAGGCTAACAAGAAGATTTTCTCCATCCATCTATTTTCTGAACCCACAAGCTAAACTAAAGGGATTTATCTGTTGCATACTTATTTTAAGTCTGCCCCTTCTTTCAAAATACTACTACCGGCGCCAGCGCAGGCAGGCAGCACTTCCAGTAGCTCCGTCTTTGGTCACCTGAATTTCCCCTCGGGGATCTATAAAGTATCTATCTATCTAAAATAATACATGGCAGATGACTGGCTATGGTAAAAAGTATTATTGTTTAGACTTGCACTGATCCAACAGTATTTACAGTACTAATGCATACTGACAATAAGACCAACACCTGACCTTTGCAACATAATCTGATGCCATTTCCTGTGCAGATACTGAAGACAGCCAACTTGTTGGCATGGCAACCATTACATGTCACCCATTTTGTTGCTGAAAAAACAAAATTCTGCTCATGAAGTATGCATTGCAAACAATGGATCGAAATTAATAGATAACCCTGATTATTTGTTAGTCAATCAAACTATTTAGTGCTGGCATTCTATATTTCTAGAAAATAATTGCATCCGTTTTAGTGCCAGACATTCAGCTGTTTCACAACCAGCATGTGACAACAGCAAGAGCCAAAAAGAAACTGCTTTGGAAAAGAAATCTCTGCATTAAAGATCAGCTGGCTGCTATAATTTGAGTGTGAGTTGAGTGTTTTTCAGTCAGCATGTTGTCATATTAATATATAATGCACTGGAGCTGATTTACATCACTATGAACAGTGTGGCTTAAAGCTCAACCAAACCACAATGATGAAATAAAACAAAGGAGTAATACCACTGTGTCCTGTAGCTACATTGGAGGGTAAGAAATCACACAAAGATGTAATTTACAAAGAAAGATAAATGGATAAGGCAAGAGAAGAACAGCAACAGCATTCATCATTTTGGAAGATTGTCCACTTAACTGTATTGTGTTTTGTTCTAAACAACAGAGATGTGCAGCTCTGTGGTAGCCCGCTCTGCATTGTGTTTTTTGTCTTCACTGAGAGATGAATAAAACATCTGCAGCACAAAGGGAAGCTTCAAACACATTATTGGAGATGTAAACGTGAAACTTTATTGCCCTTTCTTTTTCCATTACATTACTGTATCTACCCTCTGAGAGAGCTGTAACAACAATCCAAGTCAATAAGCTATGATTAATTTAAAGTAAGAAATAGAAATAGAGAAATAGATATTTAGATTAATTTTAGGTATAAAAATAATCTCTACACTTTGTGCCACTGTTTTTAATAGTGCTGGGATCATGCTGATTTTTTAAGGACAAGTGGCATCTGTTTCTCTTCCTGTCATGTTACAGTCAAGGAAAGCCAATTGATTTAAAAAAAAAAAAAAAAAAAAAAAAAAAGTGCAGCAAAGCTACCCTCTAAACAGGCAATGCCGGCTCCCGGTTCTTTGCTCGTGACAAATGTAGCCTCTAAGTGGCTCTGGCAGGCTGTGATCCTGCAGGACCCTTCATGTTGTGTATGAGCGTTAAATTTTTTTCATTAACTCCAGGTGTTCCTTCCCATCTTTTCCCCCTCTGTCATCTTTGGCCCGAGCTGAACAGGGCATCCCACATCGAGCGACGCTTTCACTTTCCGCTCTGTTTAAACCGAGTCCAGAAAGGTGGAAACACATGACAGACAATCTTTGCCCTATATGCAGCATACGCCACGTGAGCACACACATCATAACAGACAGAGAGAGAGACAAAGACCTGAAGCCACAGAAGACACTGTGAGGAAAAAAAGAAAAAAAAAAAAAAACAGGGCTGAGGGCCAGTTCTGAATCTGCCTCTGGCTGTCCTTGACGAACCTCCGGGCTAGATCCTCCTGGGTGGTCTAAGCAGTGTGTAGCACTGAGAAGATTTATCTGGATGGTTGACAACTTCTGCACCACTTATCCAGGCTGCTCGTGTCCCCAAAGAGAGCACATGTCACTGCCTTAAAACAACGCCAGCTGACAATGACATGGTGAGGTTGTTTTATCCGTTTCCCTTGTTCTGTTTTTCAAACTGTTTTAAGGAAGTTTTGAAGAAATACTGTTTATACATTTCTTTTCTTTTTTTTTTTTGCCAAGTTGTAGATTTTCCAACTGAACCTACTTTGTTTGTTTAAATTCTTGGGAGCCGTTTGATCAGAGAAGCTATTCTTTCTAGGAACATAAACACGTTGACAACCCATAATTACAATGCAAAACTCAACAGCTACACTCATACAGACATCAACAATGCAGAGAGACATGAAGTGACAGAAAGAGCAAGGAGTCCTGCAGCAGATGGCATCATCTCCACAGAGCCCTGATCTCAACGCCTGAGAGTCTGGGATTACATGAAATCACTGAAGTCACTGACACTGCCTGAAAGAGCTATGTTAAGTTCACTTCGAAACAGCATTGTAACTTTACTTTTAACTTGCTCTGAGAAATAGTCATGCAGATACAGATAAGTCGATCTACTACAGGTTAGATCGACGACATTTTTCCCATCTTTAACAGCAAAATAACTTTTGGGGACCATATTAACCATACAGTATACCCTTATCCACCACAGGCCCTTCAACTCCCAAAAGGACTCGCTGGTAAACAAACTCTTTTTGCAGGGTACAACTGAAGGCATTTCAGCACAGCCTCTCTTTTAGATTGTATGTTTAAAAATGCATTCATTTTGACTTTTTTTTTTTTTTTTACATTTGGATTGTGAGTGAAGATTCTCAGTCATCCAGGTCCTTTTTTATTTCAATGCTTAAAGCTGGGGCAGCTGCATTTGTGAAGAGTTTCCTGGAGACTTTTTTACTGCACCTCAAAGCAGCTTCATCTTTCAAATAATCTCCAATTCAAATTTCTGGTGTGTGCATAAGATGTAGTATAGCACAATTCTTATACAGAGAAAAAAAAACATGCAATTGTAATGTCATTTTGGCGTTGTAGTAAACACCTTCCTGAACAAAGTTCTCTTTATGAGCTAATTAATTAATCGCTTAAATAATTTGCAATGCACCATTTTGATTAAAATGGCATTACTGTTTATCTGCGACATTTGTTTTTACTCTAAATTTTGCCAGCCAATCAACATTGCACAGGATTTGTCCCAGCTCTAATACAGGTGAGTGAATAAGCAGATGTAACAGTTTACAGTAAAGTGATACAAACGGCACCTTCATTATGGCCTCTTGGAGTAACAATAATTCAGTGCAACAACTGGATAAACCTGTGTGTTATTACAACCCAGGAGCCCCGAGGAGTCTGTTAGGCTTGGTTGTTGTAGTCCTTACAAACAGTAATATTCCTGAAACATCATTAGTGCTTGTTTTTAAATGTGTTTCTGAGCAATCTACTATCAACAAGACTGTATGTTTGTACCTCTGGGTCATTTTAAACCAAATAACTGCTCACGATTATGTTTTCCTAATTATGATTATTTCATGATTACATTACAGAGCTCCTGAGCTGTAGCAAACACAACATGGTCTCCGGGCTATTGAGGGAGTGAGGTGACAGTGTCACTGAAAGCAATTAAAAAGCCATCAGAGGGAGCTGCAAAAGAAACATTTCCTATTAGATTGCAAAGTTAACCACTGGCCTGGGCCAAACGTGGTCACAGGAGCACTAAGATGTTATTACTCTCTGTGGTCCCTGTGTTGTAATTCCTCAGTGGTGTTTGATGCTAAAGTGGGCTCTATAATGACCACTAACAGCTCTTTTGCGCTCTTGTTCCTCAGGACTGGTTGTTTCTACTCGACTTGTCATTGTTCACATGAATTCTCAAAGGCTACTGGTGAATTTTTAAATGGATTATTTTTCTCTTGCTATGTCAGAGAATGGGTAGAAGTATGTCCCACTATCCTGCAGTTAAAGTGATAATCTGCCACGGAACAGATGGACTTGCCATAATATCTTGTTATTAAAAAAAAAAAAAAGTGACAGGATAAGAGAAAATCTATTTTTTGTTATTACTTATGGTAAAATGGTAAATCTT
>JAVQJX010180951.1:0-13249 GCA_036025115.1 Ambassis agassizii
GACAAATGAAACAAGCAAATTTCCTTTTATTAGTGTCCTACTGTGTAACATGTTTAAATGTAAACTCCATTTAATACTTCCAGCTGAATGAAAAGTCAGAGGAATTTGCCCTTGAGTGACTCTGACAATGTTTTTAGATAAAAGGATAACAATGAGCTCCAGGTTGTTCGCAGTGGGACTGTTGAACCTGCTTTATTACACATTTACTCAGCAGTGTCAAAAATATTTAAACTTAACCAGACACTGTTTAGCCTTGAATGAATCTGGCTGTAATGAGGTCAGATGAGAAGGGGTAGAAAGAGAGAAAGAGCTGCTCCAGTGAAGTTATGTTTGTTATTTTAACTTAAACTGTCTTAATTTAAGCATTTTCTAAGAAAAGTTATGACTATCTCTGTGAAATGTAAATAAAAACAGAATGTTGCGATATATATGATGCTTTATTTTAATATGTGATAATTAACTTTAATAGTTTTTCTGTCTTTCTTGATAAAGGATCTCAGCTGCCTCAGGCTCTTTTTTTGTGCATGTTTGCACCAGGTGTTTATAAGTTTACAAATCACTGCATTTTGTTTGGTTTACATTTTACAGATGAAGACATTTTTTTTGGAAACTGTACTGTAAGAATAAGTTACAATTACTGAGCCTTTTTTTGTGTTTGTGATCGCGTTGCACAGTCTGTATTATCTGTACATTTAATTAACTGATATGAGGCTTTATATAGAAAAGTATTTATTCTTTTTGTAACACAAAAAAATGTAAGTTCTGTCAAAAAACATTTGATAAAAGTTTAACCTGCTGTAGAATCCTATTTTGTTGTCTGTGATTTCAAACTGCATGCAGTTAATGAGACTTGATTCTTTCTTGGTTGTAGAGGAAAAAACAGGTCAGTTTACTGAATAAACATTTAGGTTGACTATAAAGGAAAACAACGAACAATCTTTAAGGAAGGTTGTCAAACACGGCATCATTCAGTCTACTTGTACTGCCTTATGAGGGGTCAGAGTTGGGAGGCAGGTGTATGCCCAGGCTCTGCAGCAGATTAGAAGCTGGTCCAGCCAGCCCAGCCTGGCAGCTGAGAGACTCCAACAGGTTAGTGACCAAATTGACGTCCACATCTAATGGCTGGATCTCCTCTTCTGTCCACTCCTCCACTCTGTCTCCGGCTGAGGGATGAGAGGAGCCCGGTCTGTTGTTCTGTAGAAAAAGCAAAGGTTGAGACAAGTGTGCATTTCTTATAATATTAGTGCTAATTAAGAATAAACCCGCTCAGAGAGGAAGGTGTGATCACATTCAGAATTTACCGTTTGATTGAAGCTCTGTCCAATATTAGTGCTCATCAACTCCTCATCCATTTGGTCCATGTATTGTTTTAGGCTGTCTAAAGTTTCATTCCCACTCTTCTCTGAGTGACCAGAGGTGGGCTCTTCTGTCTCATCATCATCATCATCATCATCATCATCATCATCATCATCCAGATCATCTGAATCAAGCTCTTCATCTTTTCTTCCTAGAAGATGGAAAAACAGGAATACATAGTAAGTTGTGGCTACAATACTAGCAAACAGCTCTACTGTTTGACACCTTTATAACTTGTAGATACCTAGTAGTGTGTCCAGAGCGTTGGCCATGGAGTCTGGGTCGAAACTAAAAGGCTGAGCTGCACAGCTCCTGGAATACAAAGAATAATTTCTCAAATCAATCCATATATGTCACAAACTGCTTTGTGCTGGCAGTCTGAGCAACATCTGTCCTGCTAATTCATCTCACCAGGGCAGTTCAGCACCCTCATGTGACGACATGGCGTTGAGAAAGTTCTTCATTCCCTGACTGACAGCTACCAAGCTGTAAGCAGCCTCCTCTTCCTCCTCATTGTCCTCCGCCCCCTTCTCCCTCTGCTTTGCATTCCTGGCATGCTGCATCCATTTAGTGGAACTGGAGTTTTGGCTGCCAACATCAGCTCTCCCCCCGCTTCTCTCTTGCAACAGCTGCTCCAAATCCTGAGCTGTAATATCCAGCCAGCTGTCACCTGCAGAGTGACACAAAGGAAAACTAATTATGGGAAACAGTTGAAAGAGAGAAGGGTGCAGAATGAGGGATGCTTACCAAAATGACAGAAAATGAAAGAAACAGGAAGGAAGCAGGCAAATGAAGGTGGCAGGCAGAGGCAGATAAAAGCTTTGTTTACCTTCTAACAAAGTCAAACCCAAGTCAAATACACATTTTTACTTTACCTATATCAAAACATCCGAACTGAAAAAAAGTACACTGACAACTGAGGAGACTACACTTAATTGGAGGTAATCCTATTGTCTCTTTGAAGACTTAAAAGAGGATTTACAAACAAAATACATTTGTAAAAAAATGCTGCAAGATAGTTTCAGGGATTTAAGGATCTAGCGCAAACTCTGCATATGCCTTTCAAACTATCACATTCTCAGAGTTGGAATTGGGCTTTTCACTCACTGTCCTCTTGGGGGAGCTGTGACTCCTGTTTCTTCAGCTCCTCCAGGTTAAATGGACAGCAGCTGTGCAGCAGCTGGAGAACCTCCTCACCTGGGGACAAGGTGCTGAAACAGAGTACACAGTGTTTGTTTTATTACTATTATTAGTCAGGTATAACAAAGACATGCATGCACAGCTTACTCACATTGACTTTGAGGCTACAGTTTGTTTGAAGAAGTTCTCTGCAGATCTTTGAAGGTCTTTGTAACGGGCTGAACCTTCCAGTTCTCCCTGCAGTAGAATGAGAAGAGTCATCATGAGCACCTTTAATAAAGTGCTTTTTTTAAATGAGGAAAAAGGTGCCACTAACCCGGAAATAGTCATTCTTTTTCAAACTGCCCATGAAGCCTTTCCACTGAGGGTTACAACTGACTGGAGCATCAGGCTCTGAGGAAGGCAGTCTGCACTTTGAGCACAGGATCTCAAAGCCATGGGCCTGTGAGTGGAAGAAAAAACACTTTTGTCTGTGTGTGTGTTTGTAAAAACAAACATGCGGTGATCAGCAATTTAGGCATAACGAACTAGTGGAACACAAAGATATTTGTATACCAGTTTCATGCCAAGCTCATGAGCTTTGTACTGTGGATGAGAGCGAGGAGGCAAGGTGAAGCCACTCCTCCTGTCTGGGGTGAACTGCTGCTGCTGCAGCTGTGCATACAGGCAGCGGGTGAAGGTCACCTGAAATTGAAGTATAGGTGCTGTTTTGCAAAAACACAAACTGTATATTATTTATATTATGGTATATTTTCTTTTTCTTCGTATCATATATACAGTATATATGCAAACTCACTAAGGTGAGGACTCTTGTGTCAGGGGGAAACGTCTTTAAGTTTCGACACGCCTGCAGATCTACTGGATCCCGCAGGTAGAATGCTGAAACTGCAGGCGCAACTAGGTCAGGTCTCTGTGCCAACACAGAGGCAATACCAGCAGGAATGAAGCAGTGGGCGCGGTGGAGGCTAGTTTTAATCTTCTCTGGGTACCTTAATGGAGAACACAAATTCATCTTCTTATCTCGTCTACAAGACCTATTAAGTCGTAAGAGCAGAAGTATTCAACTTTTGTTGTGTGGTAGGCGTTCTCACCCCTCGAGTCTTTTCTTCAGAGCTGAACAAATCTTAGGGTTTGCCAAACAAGCATCTGTGTGCGTTGAGAGCAGGACTAAAGCTTGTTCCACACTGGGTACCACATCATTTGAGAAGCCGAGTGGACTCGATTTAGAAGGACAAGGCAGGATATGCAATTCTCCCCTATAGAAGAAGACCTGAAAAAGAAAATGAGACAAACAAAGATGTGGCTCAGGGCAAATACAAATAACATCAAGAGGAAACATTTTAAAATTCTTATACAATTAGTTTTATAGTCTGCTCTAGCCAAAAAGTCAACAAAAATGGAATTATTAAGTAATTTGAATTTAGATTGACTAAAATGCAACCCATTCAGTCTTTTAAATAGACATAGGAGAATTTTGATGACGTAACGAACTTTAAACTGATGACCATATGTGTTAAATTATTTATAAGGCTCACCCTGTTTTCACTTGTTTCTGGGTTCAACCATTTGGGAAGATAATCTGCTGCTTCAATCAGAAGAAACTCCCCATCATTGTCCTCAACTCTGCATCAAAATAAAATAGAAATCTGAAGCTAAATAAGCACTTCAATGTGGGAGAAACATTGCTTTAAAAGATGTTGTACAGCATATACCTTGCTGCAAGTTCAGGGAAGGCCTCTGTAATTAGTTTCAGGAGGTAAACAATAAACCATTCATCTTCAATGTTGTCTCCAAACTGAGTGCTACCTGCAATATGAGCAGGGACACCACCTGTCAAGGAAAAGAAAACGTACCAGACTTTAGTGTCATTCAGCAAACAGAATCAACAATGTAAAGCAAATCATTTGTGACAAGACTTACCTTTCTCAGGATGATACTTGAGGTTGAATGGCTGATGCTGCCAGATATATTGTACCACAAATGGGGCAACCTTTGCCAGAACCTCCTCTATTAACTGCTTGAGCTGTTCCTCAGTGTGCTGAGAACAGTCCCTCTGGACCAAGAAGAGTTTGTACTGGACCATGTCCTCCTGGTTCACTCTCCTCTGCAGGACTTCCATTGTGGTAATTTTCTGATGAACAGACAGTAGGCAAAAGTAATATAACGAGCACTGTGGCTCAGTTTTCCATTATACCTGGACTTCACAACAAAACGAGGGTGAAGAACTAGCTTTAGCTGAGTCTCTGCCATCAAGTTCAAATCTAACCATAATCAATATTATTACTACAATCAAATACTTAATATTTCAGAGCAGCACATTTGGTTCAGCCTTACCTTATCGTTTAAACCGCGACGTTATGTTACTGTAGTCGAGAGTGCCGTTATGAAACAGAAAAAAAGCTAAATTAACTTCAACGTTGCTATCACGCCATTTGTGACTGTTTAGGTCCTACAATGAATTCTAGTCGACTGCATCAACCAAACGACGACGAAGGTTCCTACATGACTTATTAAGCATTTTAGCAGTGTCCTTATCACAGTAACTTACAATGTGCAAAAATAGAAAGAATAAAATATGGTCGTTTTGATTTAGTAACTTGATATCAGTTAAAAGATTACTTTAAGTAGATTTTCCTATTATTTTCAACATTAAAATGATTTTCATGAACGTGATCACGTTTTCGCAAAGGACTCCGGAAATTGTAGTAAAATAGGCAGTGGTGTCGTTCGTCTTTTCGATTATTCTGAAATACATTTCCCATGAGGCTGCTGAGTCAAGAAGCTGCGTATCCATGACAGCATCGTTGTTGTTGTCACTATTGCTAACATTACCTAAGGAAATCATTCGAGCTGGCGATAGCTAGCTCCACTAACGTTATACAGGCATTTATTTTAACATAACCTTGCTTAATAGGGAACTTACAGACCACATAGGACACGTCTTTAGTCTAGTAAAGCTAATTTGTCAGGAAATGTGTTGTGGGGAGTTACCCGATGCTGTTCATGCATTGTTATTTTATGTAGCCGTTCATGCAACTTTAGCTAGCTTAAATTTACACGTAGCTTTCTCTTAAAATGATCTGCAACAAACAATGTTAGCATCCATTTTCAGATCCCCATCCAGCTGTTTTGGTAAGGGTTAATGTTGGAGGAAATGTCAAACGGTCCTCCAAACTGTTCGCTGAGAGTCGTGGAAACGGAGGCAAGAATGAACGGCGAGGGCTTGAGGCTATAAAACTAAGATAAAGGAGAATGATTTCACGATACAACAGGAGACCTGTATCGCACAAGCTAGAAATGTAAGTACCTCAACTTTATAAAGGCTGTTCGCACTGTTTTTTGTTTGCAGTTCTAACCTTGCTGCTTTGTAAATTTGCGATTTGAGTATAATTCATGATGTGAAGAGGATGGATGTGAGTCTACAATGGGAGCAACTGTGATGACTCCACCATTATTATTATTATTATTATTATTATTATTATTATTATTATTATTATTATTATTGGACAGATTAAAGACATTTTTGTATATTGCCACACATAGACAGACATACAGTACAGGATAATGTCGAGCAATTCAAGCAAATGTTGGGTTCACTTATAACCTACCAAGGCAGAGTAGTGTTTTCAGAAATTATATTTATTTCCACAATGTCATGAAAATAGCTGAGGAATAGAGCAAAAAACATATCAGTTGGACTCTAGTGTGAGATAAATGTCTGTCTTTTGTGTAGTCGTGGGTTGTCTCGAAGCAGCCTTGACCACCATCCTCTCCCGGAAGAAGCTGGTGAAACACCCCAGCACTGCCTCCATGACCTACAGGAAGCCGTCTCCGCACATAACAGGTATTTGAGACCCAGTCTGCAGTCAGGCAGGGCTATGTTGTTCCACAGGGAGACAAATCTATGCATTTCAGAGAAGGGCTTAGATGTGACTACTTCCAGCTTGTGTGTGCGTGTGCAAACACACACAAAGTCTTGCATGCATGTTTTTGTAATGTTACACCATCTTGAGCAGACAGCTGATTCTCACAGTTCTTGCTATGTGACACCCAGAAGCAGTGGATTAATTCATATCACATTGCCTTCTTCAGATGTGCAGTTGAAAGAATAATTAATGAGGCAGGCTGTTGGAATATTCAATTGCTTTGACATTTGCCCTTCATTTTCCACTTTGATTTTATCAGCAGCTGCCTCTGTTTACATTTCCTCAACCACAAAAACTTGGTTTACATTTCGATAGTAAAAGGGTGGTGATTTTTCAGATTCACTTGGGAAACGGATAAATATAGATCATTTGCAAAAGAAAGAAGGATGAAAGGATGAAAGGATGACTATACATGCCGCATAATCGTCCCGTCTTTCTCTTAAGCTCTGAGACGTCTGGCACCTCAGGCCACTCTGACTGTCCCACCGTCATCTCGGTAGACTCCAACCAGTCGTGGTCAGGTATCCACAGTTCTACAGGTACTGGGATCTCCACAGAGAGGAGCTCTGTTTTCTCCTGGGGCTACGATGTAAGTCTACTTCTGGATGTGAACTGGTGCCTGTCTGGTTCTGTTTAACAGTTGAATTATTGCATACCAATCCAGCATCTGTGTAATAGAGCAGATGGCTTGTTTTGTCTATGCAAGGCCTTATTCTACTGGGTATTGGTCTGTTCTTTTGCTGTGTTTTCAAAACTCAGACAGTCCTACAAAACTTTTCCAGCACTCAATAATTTATTTTGTTCATTGTCCTCAAGTTGCCTCTGAGAAAAACTCAGTTATGCAACGTAATGTTTTCTGTCTCCTTTTTTTGTAAAATCCAGCTTGACCGCAAACTCAAGGGACCATCGAAGCTAATTATTAAGTTTGTTGGAAAAAGAGTTGTGATGTTCTGCCAGTACCTGATGAGCAGACTAAAAACCAGCTTCTTTCAATCATGATGCTTGTGTACAAGAGAAGAGGAATATCTTGCCTTTTTTTTGTCCCATAGGAGTTTGACAAGGCAGCATCGCGGCAGGTGCAGCAAATGTTTGAGGAGATCGACAAAGAGCTGTATGAAGGGAGAGGCAGTGGGGGAGGGATACTCCAGGGGCTGCAGGATGAATGTCAGCAGTGGGCCACACGTTTTCCACATCTTCGGTATGTCATCCACTGTTTCATACTAGCTTTCTGTTGGTTATGGTTTGTCCTTTTGAGCTGGTCACGTACACCACAGACTACGGTGGAAGAAAGTTTCTGTGAAAACATTCTATTCTTGTTGGAAAACACAGTGATTGTACTGATTCATTTTGTGTCACGCAGGATCCTGGGGAGTCAGCTGGTGTTTCCCAGTGATGAGGGCTTCCAATGGTATGCTACTTCAGAGAAAAGCAGCTCTAACAGCAGTACATCAGCAGGAAAAGAGAGCGGTGTGAAGTCTCAGGAGAAGGATAAAGGTGGTGCAGAGTAAGTTGTAACTGCACTGACTCAATGGCTGGCTGACTTATGGAAGCAATAGATTGTATACTGATTCAAAATATATAAAATAGATTTTCTGAAGTGAGCTAGTAATGATTCCATTCCTTGTGGTTGATGATGTTGGGGGTTATCGTCACTCTGATGTTTTTACATTTGTTATAATGCCCGCATGTGATCGGCCAATCATAATTAACTACTCTGTGCAGTTTACATACTTTAAACTGCTCACAAGAACAGTGCCCATAGCAACAGTTTGGTTGTAGCAGATTGCTACAGTTGATCAATAAGAAATGTGTGTTCAACATGATAGATCGGTTCATTTATGACCTTTATGACTGAAACTGTGGTCCCAAAAGAACAATGACATGTTGCTTTGTTATTTAAAGAAATATGATATCTCTGTATTTTGAGTTGCTGTTGGTTAGTGTTTTTGCATCAATTATAGAGCAGCCCAGGCTGACTCTGTGGTTTTGTGACCTACATGTAGATACTCAATCTTATTAATTAAATATTTAAGCCAAAGTTTCGTTTTATAGCAATGATTAATGGCACTAACTCGGCTACATATTATACATCCAAAACAGCACTTGCGTTCATTTCCTATGCACAGATTAACTGGTTGCCATGCTTTTGTTGAAAGGTTGAATGTGCAGGGTAGGCGAGCAGCGTTGATCAAGTCCTCCTCAACAGAGCTGAATGGCCCTCCCAATGCCTCCAGCGTCTCCAGTAGCCCTGACAAGCCGCGAGTGATTGAAGTCGAGGGCCAGATGGAGGAATACCTGGCCTATGATAGCAAGGACTTGTGAGTGACTGGATTTCCAAAATGATGCCATACAGTAAAAACATGTACACCCCTGTTCTTCACTTTGGTTCAAATGTGTCTTTTACAGGGATGAAGAGGGCGACCTGGATTGTTCAGAGTCTGTTCGACGGCATCGCTGTATCCCTCCTGTTTCACCATACCGGTGTCGCCGCCAAGCTGTTCTCGACTTGCTGTTTGATGATGTATGGAAGCAGCTGGTTGGCTGGATGAAAGAGCTGGTTCAACGCCACTGGGAATGCTGCACCTCACGTAGGGATGAGTTGACTCTCTAGCATGCCAAACTTTACCAAAAAATATGGACCAAATCTAGTACTGAACTTACATGTATGATTGGCAGATGATGAAAAGAGTTCTGGGAACTTGAGCCCCATGCAGCCAGACTCCCAGAATCCTTTTATGCTGCTCTCCATGCTGCCCACGATGCTGCCCAAACTTGGCCAGAGCCGGGTGCCCCCACTCACGCCTGGCCTGCAGTTCCAGGTCAGTGGTCTGAGGAGGACTGAGGGGTACCAGGGGAGCCTCATTTGACTTTAATCACTGTCGGCAGTTACGGAGGCTGATTTACTTTGGTAAATCAGCCTAAATCATCTTTTCTCTGTCTTACCATAAAACATGGTAATTATAATATTAGTTAAATTACATGTTAGGCTCGTCTTACTACAGTCTTTGCAAATATAATATGTCTGTTCCACAGTTTACTCTCAAGTGTCATGTTTTCACTCCTGTCTGCTCTTTAGTCTTTCAGTGCTTCCAGTTCATTAACTTGTATCACTGTTTTCTCCCCTCCTCACTACTTTTTTGTACTTTTTTGTGTGTTTGTTCACTTTCTTTTGGATTGTCTTATTACCTTCTTTTATTATTCGTCCTTCATTACTTTCTTGTTTCTATCTATCTTTCTTTGGACATGTCTTTTCGCCACATCAAAGAGCACAAACTCAAGGGGCTCAAAGCACAAGTCCAGACGGAAATCCAAAAAGCAGAAAAGGCCCTCCGCTGTATGTAACTACCTCACCTAGAGCCAAAGTGATGGCGTGTTGAGTACATGCCTTCAGTGGTGGCTTGCTATCTTTACCTTTAGAGTAAATGTGCTTGTGCCTGTTGATTAACACAGATTTGCCTTTTTTGTTAATTAACTGTGAAACACACAACTTTATTTATTAGATCATTCTTTTTTTGTTAGGAGAATGTTGGAATGCATTGTTTTGTTAGTTTCGTTGCATTTTAAGTGTCGTGACTGCTATATTGATTGGTGGCATTGCGGATATGGGGGCTCCTACTTGCATCCCTGCATGATGAATAACCATTTCTTTGAGATTTTGCTGTATCATGGAAATGACTAACCCTGTGGCTCCCCCTGTTCTAGTGTTCTCTGTCCATGACACCTATAATCCGTCTCACTGTCTTTTTCACCTACCTTTCACTCATGTCTAAATGCTTTTTTTTCACTCGTTCCTCAGGCAGGAAGGGTCCCTGTGGGTGCAGCAGCCACTCAACACAACCTGAATGACCTCATCGTGATCCACAGCATCCCCCTGCAGCAGAGGAACCTCGGCGTGCTGGATAGAAACCAGTATGGACTCATTTGACTTTTCTATCTGTTCCCAAAACTGTAAATGAATGCATAATATTAATATATGGTTGTATGGGAATGAATGGACATACAGTCAAACACATTACATTATGCAAATCATGAGGCACACAGCCTCACCTGTGCCATGCTTTTGTCCGTTGTCTGAACACATTGTTTGGCCAAGTATTTGGCCAGTTGGCTGCCTGAAAATGCACCATTGATCAGTTGTGTTCCATTCTCCCTTTCTCACACAGAGAGCCAGAAGAGAGAGTGTCTCACAGACCAGCCTCCAGCGTAATCCCCTCCAGCAAACCCCGTCCTCGCCGAGCCCTGGAGCAGAGCTCTTCCTCGCTGTGCCGCCCGGCACAGTCAGCTCGGCGCAGAAACCCCCCTCCCCGAAACCTTCTGCCGCTTCCTCCTACCTTGAGTCAGTCCAGCACAGCAGGATCCATGGATGAGGTCATCCGTGGGACACGTCTGTGAGTTTCAGTGTTGTGGAACTTCCACCTAAACTCTAATATTTCTTTAAAGTTTTCTTTCTTTAAACTCTGTCGTTCTCCCATATGGACTCTGAAGTCATGCAGAGAGAGTACTTTGAAAACCGACCTCCTTTGAATTTGTGCCCATGCCCGAAGTGGGAGGTGATAGAAAGTTCATATGTGAAACAGATGAACTTAGCATGAACTATTTATGAACGTTGAAGGATAAATACTGTAATATGCATGTATGTGTCCAATGTGTGTCCAAAGAATTCGAGACAACACTTTGAAAATCTGCATGAGCAAAAATAAATTGTAAATTTTCACATCGTACTTTCATCCTCGCCTTTAAGTTATACAGCAACGACCACGATTCATTATAGACAGAATTTTTGTTTGTATCTCTTTCCACAGACCCACAGCCAGTGACCGACTGACATCACCACTGTTGCCCCTGAGCAGAAACACACTTCTCCCACCCATCAACACTGGAGACCAAGAGCCATCTCACTCAGGGCAGCCATCTAAACCTACACAGGTACAGCTTTGAAATCCATTAGTAATCCCAGTCACACAAAGTACTCAACCCATTTTCAAATGCAGTAAAACATCGTATCAGCTGACATTTTTTTTTTACCCACCAGCGTCAGAAAGGCCCATCCAGCCGAGCACACAGCGCTATAAACGATGAAGCTGGGAGTTCCATACCAAGGGATCGTCACCACCTTCTAGACGTCTTCTCTCGCCCTAATACTACACACACATACAGGGTATGCTGCTGCTTCATATGACTGAAAATAACATGTTATAATTTGCACTGTGAGGACACAACAGTATATTTGTTGTCTTTGTCTTCAGTCGGACACTCCATACCGTCGCTCCTTCACAGTATTGGACAACATCGGGCAGGGACGGCCAGGCAGAGCCTCTGTGGGCACAGGTCAGAAATTCAACCCAAATAGTTGATTACAGATGTTTCAGGAAATGCATTTCAGGAAACTGTTGCATTTGTTTTTTTTAACATGTGGCTTTTACAGATGACTCAAAATTTCTACTTAATCAAAAGCTAACTAGCCTTTCTCAAACATAGCGCCATTCACTTGACTGTTCTAAACATACAGTGTACTTACTTATGCATTCATTTATTCCTTCATTGCACCAGACTCTCTTGGAATTGGTGTGACTGGCATCAGTCTTGGCATCAGCAGCTCATCTTTCTTGGACTCACTTTCCCACCACCCCTTGGGGCACTTGCCCATCAAAGATGAGGAGGAGCCAGACCCACAAGCCCCTGTCCCAGGTCAGTACATTAAAGTTGATCACAGAACTCTTTTCAGATAAAATATGAATGTGAAAGGTTCAAGGTTTCAAGTAATATTTACGTACTAGAACATTTTTTTTTATGATAGGGATGTTTTTATCTGTTCTTTCTTCTAGCTCCAGTGGTGTCAGTCCCACCTCGATCTTACACCCGGGGAGGCATCTCATCCAGAGCCAGCAGACTTGGCTTGTAGTTTGTAGTCCCACTGAACATTTTTGTTTTACAGAAGTAGCAGGTTTTTTTCATATTATGCTGCTTTTTGTGAAAAGGCCTATTTTTGTATTTCAAAAATCAGCTTATGTGGCTGCCAAACACAAAATGAACAGTAACTTAAACCTTATGTACAGTATGAGCTGTGTGTGGACATTTATAGTATGTATGTATGATCTGAATGTGTATAGATATCTATTTATATGGGAATGTACTGTATATTGACCAGCTGTGATAGAGTGGCTGGAATTGTATTCACCTTGTGAGGTGTTTGTTTGTGGACAGATTTTTTGTCAACACTTCAAGATGCATTCACAAAAGGTTATAGGATTGCAGAGCTCGAATTCAAGATGAGTGTCGTTAAAGTATAAAGAGCACTTTTTCCCCTCTCTGATTTAGCATCAGAGTTTGGTGCTGTATTCTTCCCCCAACCACCCTGTATAAGAAAACGATGTACAGCATTTATCCATAACATAGCATATTATTGCATACAGATGCCACCTCCATCTCTGTGGAAGCTCACTTCCAAAATCATATCAGAGAAGGTAATGTGGTGGCTGTACGATGCTGCAGTCCATGTGCTTTCCTATACCTACACTATAGGAGAGGTAACAGGAAATTATAATTGTAAATAGTTAAGTTAATTTAATCATCTGTCTGTACAAAATAATCTACTGGATGTATTATGTTTATCTGAACAAGTCAAGCAGGGATGCTTTGACAGGTAACATCGAGGTTAGTGCAAGTACATGAATTTGTGATGTTATATTTCAGATAAGTCATGCCACAAATGTTGACAATGCTTGAAATCAATTCTTCGGTCCATTTCTTTTTTAAATATACATATATAAAAACTTTGAACAAATGTGGTTTTATTTGTATTTTAAAAACTTTGACAACAAGAACAA
>JAVQJX010180983.1:0-14544 GCA_036025115.1 Ambassis agassizii
TCTTTGAACTTTGTTGTTAAAAGTCAAAAGTTAAAGGTACAAATTGAATGAAATGGAAAAACAGGCGGGAAAACTATCTGTACAAGATGTTTTTCTGTCTTAAACCAGCTTAGGCAGCAGCTAGCTAGTGAGCATAGGGATGCATTTAATCGCTAGACATCTCCTTCAGGTGGTGGAGGAGACTCAATATGAGCTAAAATGACATTAAGCTAGCCTTGTGGCTCACAGTAAAAACAGCTCGTCTTGCATTATGTCTGCTATCTACCACAGTGCAGCCAGCTAAAGTTTGTAGCAGCTAACCAAACAGAAAGTCTTTTTAGTCAGTAATACTAGCCGGAGTAAACTCACTGGACTCTGTCCATTACAGAGGAAACTGGCTAAATTAGCAGCTAGCTTGTAAACATAGTGCAGCATTTAGCAGCTAGACGTTTCCTCCGGGTGCTGGTGAAAATAAAAAAGGAGCTAAAATGTTGCTAAGTTAGCCTTTTAGCTAATGTTTTGCCTTAAGTAAACTCATTCCATTGTCTGTCCTTTTCACAGGAGCCAAAAAGGAAGTTAGCATCTAGCTAGTTAGCATGTACATTCACAAATCAGCAGCTAGCTTGTAAACAGAGCAGCATTTAGCATTTTGGTGTTGCTACTTTTTTGAATGTTTTCTGCTCTCATGCCAGCAGTGTTAGTTGCCATGAGTCCCTCTTCAAGCGTGTGGTATTGTTGACCTAGCTAAGGTTTAAAATGTGTCTTTTAAAGGGGATTAGCCCTGTTCGCTAACTCCAGGCTCTGTGAAAAACACCTTCCATGGACCTTTTTGATATTTGTGATATTTTCACACCAGTTAATATTATTGACAGTTTTATAGCAGAAAGAGTGAGCTGTTAATGATTTCCTGGTATTGATCTCTCCTCTCCATTATACCTTTACAAGTTGGAAATACCGGATAGTCATTGCGTGATGTGGCAGGTGAAAGGTATTGCCGCTGGGCTGTGCTAGGATGGCCTGACATAAAAGAACCTGGTGTTCTGACAGGTAGAAAAAAAACATTGACAATTAAGCAAGAAGAAAAAGTGTGATTATGAGAGAATAAAAGCAGAGCGGGTGGAGCCGCTGCTGCATTCTGCTGGCAGGGAAAGTAATCATTATGTTTGTGCCAAGATGCTTTAAGAGATTTGCCTCATCATTTGGGACAACGCCCTTAATGTACTCTGCATGTGTGTGCAAGGTTCCCTTCATTATGTGATGTGCTGTGGGTCCACGTGCACATTTTTTTTAAAAGTACAACCAGACTAAAAATAGTTTCGTTGACACTCCATCCATCATTGCAACTTTAGCTAATATTAGCTTACCTGCTAGCAAAAAACAAAGAATGACCTGTTTGCTTCCTCGCATGCTGCCAAACCACAGTGCACCTCTAGCTAGCATTAGCTCATCTGTTGCCGCAACAACGAGTCTGGAATGGGTGTTTGCTTGCTTACACAATGTCTATTCTAGCTAGCATTAGCTTGCCTACTAATACAAAGAGATTTGATGCTTGCTGCCTTACACACAGCCTAAAGTTGTTCAGTTTAAACCTCTATACCCCCCCCCCCCCCAGCCTGATTCTGTCCATTTATTTGGCCAGCTTAAATATTTGCAGCACTCTTTCTAGCTCAGCAGCTATTGTGATCTGAATTTTTCTTTCATGTTCAGAACATTCCAGTCACTCCGTGCTAACAGGGGAATGAAGCTGGCATCGGTGCTGCTGCAGGTTGTTCCCTGCAGATGACTCACCTGTTTATCTACAATCACGTTGCTTTTTCAGGTACATTTTCTTTGGCTTCACCCAGCTGAACATTCAGCTGGAGGGCCTGGTGAAGCCGGCTGCTCATTCCTGAGCCACAGCAGTGAAACTCCTGTTAAAACTTGTCCAGCTGATTTCTCTCTGAGGAGTTTAATGAGTCTCAGAGCAGAAAACCACAGAGGATTCAGATGGGTTAGAGTGAGTGAGTGTCTAAAAGAAAAAACATGTTTATGAGTGAGAGCTTTTTTTATTTATTAAGATCATTTTCTTTAAAATAAAATTCTTTTTTTTCACATCCTAAACTTTTTTATGCATTGAATCAGAAGATTTATGAAAGCATGAAAAAATAACTCAAACAGCACAGTTTTCCAAAAAAGAGAAAATGACCGAAAATAGTCCAGACCAAAAAAGGGAGAAAAACAACAGGTCTGAGGACAATCTTTTTTTTGCATCCTAAACTTATGCGCTGTATAGGTTGCTCTGTATAAGTTGATTTCTGAAAGGAAAACATGAAAAAAACAACGTATACACAACGTATATTCAGAAAAGTTGAGAAAACAAAGCGAAAAGTGCAATGACATTTTTTTCACATCTCAATGTGCACTGTATAAGTTGATTTATGAAACAAAAACATGAAATAAATAACTAATACGGCACAGAAAAACAACAGGTCCGAGGACTTTTTTTTCTCTGCCTCTCAGCCCTCCCAGCTGCATGTTTCATGAATCTTTACTGCAGGATGTTTTTAAACTCTTCAGGATGAAGTTCTTTGAATAAAGTCCTTTGGAATGTTTTTTTCTGAGAACGTGTTGCACAACACACTCAGAGTGTGTCTGAGGTGCTGATCCTGTGGACGTTCACCGCCTTCCTTTGACCTCTTCCATCTTGGTTGCAGACAAACGTTGTGACATGCCCAGACGACATGTGACAGGATGGAAAAGGGAAGTTCGGCCAACAGAGCTGTCAAAACAGCCGAATGGCTGCAGACTATGACTCCTCAGTCAGACACGCAGGGATCAGCTGTATTGTTCAGTATGATCCTGTGCTGCTATGAGGACCTGTCTGCGCGGTCACCTTCTTCTGAGAAAAGCTCAGAATCTTATCATCCATCATCACAGATTCTTCATCTGTCAGCTGAAAAACAAACAGCTCAGATGGGTTATTCATTCAGTTCTGACTTTTATTCACACAGAGACACTTTTTAAGCATTTTTCTTTTGAATTTCAACTTTCAGACTTCCATTTTCCCTCATTTTCTCAGTTCATGGCTTCTTTCTTGAACATACATCCTTTTTTTTCTAAGAATGCCTTTTTTTTCTTCAAATATTTGACTGTAATTGTCAAAATCCTGCCATTCATTCATCTAAATTCTTTCAGAATGTGCGCCATAGTTCTGAAAAAAAGAATAAAAAAACGAATGAATGACAACAAAAAGTCATAACACACAGTGTAGATTGATGATTACATCATTTAAAGCAGCAAGTGTTTTGTAATTTTACTGCGTTTCCTCACTGTCCGTGTGGATCAATGCTGGCTGACGCTGTGTGTTAATGATTGGCCTGATCAGGGCTGCATGACGACAATAAACCCATTTACAGTGACACACACTTTTATCACTGAGGTTGTTGTGGGTTTTTCACCTTTACATCTACAAACACTGCCTCATGTCTTCTTCATCCCATTCACTGTTATAGTGCGCCCTCTTGTGGCAGACACTTCAAAGTGCAGCAGCAGCAGCAGCACTCATGTAGCTGAAATGAGAGTCAGACAGCAGCTGTTAAATTGCACCAAAAACATTTTTTTTATTCTATAAAAGAAGAAGAAGGGAGGGGAAATAATCACAACTGTACAGGGAGAAACTGACTTTTAAACACCATGAGTCACAGTATCAAAAAGCTCACGTTTTCCTCACTGATCTTTACACATTTGTTCTGTACAAATACAAAAAAAAGAAAAAATATTATTAATAATTGTATTATTATAATGATAATAACTGCATTGCACTGAGTAAATATAGTACTGGCCCATAAGTTACTGCATTCAATAGAAAATACCGAAAATGTTTTTTTTTTTGGGGGGGGGGGGGGGGTTGAAGTGACGGTGTGTCGAGGCACACAGACGGACACAGTCAGTGATGTCACCCTCAGACAGGAAGTGGAAGAGGGGAAAAAAACAAACATAAACATTCCTGCTTTTACACATGAACAGTAGAGGAATACTGAGGAAAAAAACATAACAACAAACCAAACCAACAGCAGGGAAATGATGTTTGTCTGATGACTGAATATCGTCGGTGTGACTCTGCAGAGTGGAGCGATGTGCTTCTGAAGCGACGGGCCGTGTGCTCTGACAAGTGAATCCACTGTCTTACATACAATCTGATCTGTCTGTCTGCAGGACTTCTGCTGGGTTTCATTTGTGCACTTTTATTATTAATAATGTTATTGTCTTCAGTTGTTATTGCACTTTTAATCAAGATTTATTTTTTTTCATCTTTAAAGTGTTTTAGAATTTCCAAAGATTAAAAACAAAAACAAATTGTTCATCATCTCTGAAAGCTAGCATGTAGCAGCCTTGTTTTTGCCTCCTTTTGTTAAGAAAAAGTTAAAATTATGAGCTAAAAATTGTTCAGAATTATCAGAAAATTACTTCTTCTCCTAGCCTCCAGAGGCGCCTCTAGCATGGTGGATTTGTGAGAGCTTACTACACAAATTTAGCAAAAATTTAACAAGTTTTCCGAGAAGCACCACAAACAAACTTCAATCTGCAGAACTCCTAAAAAAAACAAACAAAAAAAACGAGATACATCAGAAATGGGCAGACTTCCTTCTACTAGTCAGCTTCTGTTCAGTTAGCGTCATTTTCATCTTCCTTTTTCAGATTAGCATGCTTCTTTACCATGTTAGCATAAGCTATGCTAACAGTATATACCACAAACTGGTGTCTAAAGCTAACAAGAAGCTATTGTTTTGATTTCTAGTAAACAAAAATGTTGATTTAAAGTTGCTCCTGAGTGAATTATCTACCTCTGGTTAGCTTTGTCTGCTAAAAATTTACACAAGAGAAAATACATTAGCATTATTATTTTTTTTTTATCATCTATACTTTATTATGGAACTTTCTCTGCAATAAAAAGGTTGAGCAACTACCAGTTACTTCCTCATCGACCAAAAAAATTAAAAAATTAAAAAATCAAACCATCAAATAACATCCAGTGCTGAGATATTAATTATAGGTCTGATGTAAAAAATAAAAAAAATTATAAATCCTCATTTTGTTTGTTCGGGTCAGCAATGTTAAAGGACCCCTCCCTCCCCTCACACCAACTGTCTCACACACACACACACACACACACACTGACATGCTCACCAACATCACTATAAGAAGAAAACAAGAAGGCTACTCTCATGCAACACAAGTGTGCACAACACAAGTGGGACCATTTTTTCATCTTTTAAGAAACTACGAAACAAACAAATGTTTTAGATTTGGAAAAAAAAAACAACACATGATGAAACATCATCAAACCAACAGAGGAAGAAGGGAAAAAAGGAGATTTTTTTCACATTATCTAGTCAGTGTTAAAAATAGAAATTCACCCGTTACATTTACTTTTCGATTATATACATTTATATACATGGATTTCTCTTTAATTATTTGTCATTGTCCTTAATGTCTTTATCAACAGTTTACAAAAGAAAGAAAATTGCAATCAAATGCATATACTCTCTAGAAAGATGTGCTTTTTTTAAAAACTTGAAGCAGAAAAGGGGGGGGGGGGTGTTCAGAGAAATGGGAATGTTGTACTGGTCTGCACTGTAAAAAATGAATTTGGATTTTTAAAGTTTTTCTCGATAGCCTATGTATTTTTTTATTTAGGAGACAAAAGTCTGATTGAAAAAATCCAAAAGCAGATCCACAGATGGATTTTTTTTTTACAGTGTACAGACCAAACAACAGTCATGACATGCAGTCAGCTCACAGGAAGCCTGCACGTCCTTCTTATGTTATGAAAACTCTGATGTTTTTGTCTCACTTACTAGCTTTTTCTAACTTACGACTGACAGAGCAGAAGCAAACATATGTTTTTATTAAAGGGATGCATCGGGTGATAAAAGCATGTTTTCTGCTCCCACACATCCTCTTTTGTTTTTTCGTCACTACCAGCTCGTGCTCTAATGCCGAGTCCAGAACAGCGCTTTGGAGCGAGGTCTGCGTTTTGTTTCGTTGCATAATCAAAGTTCAGCCCAGGTCCGGAGCTGGAAAAACAGCTCACTTAAGACGTGGACACCGAGGGTTAACAGGGCGACGGGTGGAGGGGGTGTTTGAGGCCACATTTAAAAACTGTTAGTAGGATATTAAAAGTTGGAAGAACTGAATGGAAGATGATGAATTTTGAGTTCTCAGACTTTCCTCAGAATTCTGTCATTTTGTTGTTTGTTGTTTTCTTTCATCTCAGAATTTAAATTTTCTCTGTGACTTATGTCCAGTTTGTCCTCAGAATTCTGGAATTAAAGTCATTTTTTCCTGTTTTTCTCAGAATTTTAACATATTTATACATAACTTTTGGCTTAAATATCAAGTCAAAAAAAATCAAAATTCAAACTTTCCCCCGTAAATTCAGAAAAAAAAACATTTTTTTTGTTTTGTTTTTACAGTGGCCCTGATCATTACTCATGATATTGACCCCCCCTCCCTGTCCTGGTAGAAATGCTAGTGAGGAGAGCGCTTATTTTCCCCGTGGTTTGAACTCCAGACACACAGCGTCTGGTTTCTTCCCCGAACCGCTGACAGACGACATGTTTAGGTTACTGTGACTCGCAGTGGCGGCCATATTGGTTCCTGCACCAGTGTCAATAATACAGTTTGAACCAGACAATGTCTGCTGCAGGGAAGTCAAGGTTTGGGAAATGTTGACTGAAATGAAGGTTTAAAATGTGAAATCATGACTTCTCCTGTTTGTGCTAAATGTCGCCTCTCAGCAGTTCAGGTTTTCGCCCTTACAGATTGACTTCAGTTATTAAGGCTCGACGGGCAAGAGGTAAAAGAACGACAACTGCCCGGAACACACACTCGTACAAATCTTAAATTCTGATTATGTGTTTGTCTCAAAACATGCACACTCACACACACACACACACGTGAACAACACACACACACGTGAACAACACACACACACACACACTGAGAAAAAGCTCCCCTAATTCCCTGCGTGAGAGTTTTTACTTCTCAGTCGATTTGTGTCTCCTCTCTGTCTTTTTCACAGCCTCAGAAAACAACAAAAGGATCTGAAATCATTTTTTTTTTCAAAGACGCCATTTTGTTTAGAAACTTGGCAAAGAAGGGAGAAAAGAAAACACAGACAGGACCTAAGGCCATTTTTTTCTTTTTCATAAAACAACACGACGACGCATAAAAAGCAAATACTGTTATCGAAGAAGAAGAATCAGAAAGGTGTGTGCGGGGGGGCAGAGAACACAACAACGTGATCGACACAATGAAAACAAATGAATATCTGTATAAAGTTCACAGTCTTGTAGCTCCCTGTACCAGGGGAGGGTGGAGAGGGGAGGCGGGAGGCGGGAGGAGGGATTCATGTCTTCAGCTGCTGTGCACCACATGCAGACTCTGATATGCACACATTGGAAAACACTTCAGTTTAGTTGTTTTTGACACTTTTTCAAAGGCGACCACAGGAACTAACAGGCCCTCTGCAGCATCGAAAATCAGTATATAAACATTTTATGTGTCAACAGTCACATTAATCAGCAGTAAATCTTATTATGGAGTGATTATATACCATTTTATGAATGCTGAAAAGGAGGGCCTTAAGTCCAACCTGTGTTTCTCCACTGCAGGAACCAACAGACCATTTTAGGGCAAGTTGAAAAGGAAACACTGAGAATCAAGTCCAGACAGATTGATTTATTATGTCACCTTGTGCAGATCACACAAAGGCTGAAAGGGTGAGTTGTTTTTTGGACCATGTGGTTCCTGCCTTAAATTCCTGCAGTGGAAAGTGTCTTTTTCTGGGAGGAAACTCTCACAGATGTTTGCTCGTCTGTTAGTTCCACTGCAGGAACTGTGTCATGTTTCATCGAGATGGAAGTCTTGTTGGCTGTGAATTAAGTCCAAAAAGATGTAGATAAAAGTATAAATAACGGGGCTGTTTAAGCCTTTTCAGTCAGGCCACGTTGACCCTGCAGTGGAAAAACGAGGGCAGAGTTCCCGTATTAGACCACAATTTGCCAATTTCTCCTGGAGGAGTTGAAAAAAGAAAAGTTCTTGCGTTGCAAAAGGGGTCAATTCTTACACAAATCCAGCAGTGAAATTCTGAAGTCATAAACTGAAACTTCCCAACTCTGGATATGTACAGAATCTGAACTGTAAAACAAAGAAAACAGCTGCTGAAGTGACTAAGATTCCACCTTAAAAATGTCAATCTACTTCCTCTTCCTCCTCTCTTTTTGGATGGATGAATGCATTTGATGGATGGATGTGCGTTCCTGCTGCTGGATGTACTTCAGCCCATCCTTCTCTTTCAGAAGAGGTGGGGTAGAGTCGGAGGATGGTGGAGACAGAGGGCCGTTACGAGGTGGACGGTGATGATGAGGATGTGTGTGACGCACAAAATCCTGTTCGACAAGCACACGAACAATCCTGAAACTATCCTGTGATCTCAAGATGAAGAGGATTTTTTTTGTATCCTGCAGAGGTGATGAGGGAGGAAACAGGAGGTGTGTGGGAGGGGTGGGGGGGGGGTGTCACTGGTACAAGATGTGCTGTGAGGGAAGGAGAGTTCACATCATGACGTGGCGGCGGCGGTGCAGGGAGAGGTGGTCGGACCGGGAGAAGGAGCGGTCGCACTCGGTGCAGCGGAACGGTTTGATTCCTGTGTGCTTGCGGAAGTGTCGGGTCAGCTCGTCAGAGCGGGCGAAGCGCCAAGTGCAGCCTTCCCAGGTACAGTGGTAGGGCTTCTCTCCTGGAGGGAGGCAGGAGAGGAAATGTGCTACAGATCATCACATGATATATATCATCACAATTTAATCATTTTTGCAAGTAGTTTGGCTGAAATATCACAATTTTATCTTATTTTTGGTCCTGTTTTCCATCTGACCCATACATTAATGGTGCATTCAAGGACCGTAGGAAAGTTCGGTGTTTAACAGAAAAACATGGCTCCACTTCAAACATTGCTGTGCTGTTTGCTCACCTGTGTGTATCCTTCTG
This sequence comes from Ambassis agassizii, assembly GCA_036025115.1. Lineage (NCBI taxonomy): Eukaryota > Metazoa > Chordata > Actinopteri > Ambassidae > Ambassis > Ambassis agassizii. The sequence continues at coordinate 9,007 of JAVQJX010180983.1, forward strand.
TGGGCTTTAAGATGGGAACTCTTGGTGTAAACTTTTTTACAGCCTTCATAGTCACACATGTGGATCCGCCGCCTTTTGATGTCGGGTGAGTCTGGATCGACGGGCTCCAAGTCCATGACTGACCTGAAACAGAGAGACAGACAGAGAGGGGAAGGAGTCAGTGATGAGCAGGTGTATCACTTGAATCTGTGTCACTTTGCTTCTGTTATTGTGTATTTATTTCTCTTCAGATTCAGGCCACCAGGGGGCGTCAGAAAGTCACATTATGTTCAAGACAACAGCTTCCTTTTCTGCACATATTCTCTGCTTCTCTCACACATTCTCACCATTTTTATTTCCTTCTTTCTTCCAAAATGCAGGCTGAATGCATCCACTCTTTCTTTTATGTTTTTCTATTCCTATGTTTTTTTAATCTTCATCAAACCTTTTATATATTTTCCTCATTTGTTAGATAATTACAGTGTAAACAAACATCTATAAAAACACTCTTCTCCCTTGACATTTTACAAGGAGGTGTGACGGCACTCTGCATTACCTAACCTTGTTTACACCCCAGTTCTGGGACAGCCCTGCCCAGCAACACACACACACACACACAGAGAGAGAGAGAGAGAGAGAGAGGCACACACACACAAACACACACAACACACACACACACACACACACACACACTTTGTTTCTATTAAATATTCTATCTCACACACACTTCAGATTACAGCACTAAGCTAACTGTCAAAGTCCACACCCCGAATTGCAGTCGGGTCAGACTGCCACGCCCACCGGGTGTGGCAGCAGCTTGTTTACTAATAAACACACACATATACACTCTTTAGTGACACACTAACCTTCAGTGTGCAAAAACTACCAATGTTCTCTTCTGAGAGTACCAAATGTCCTCATGGATGAACTGAGCATGCACACACACACACACACACACACACAGAGTTGTCTTCCTGTGTTACACTCTGGGCGTCTCCAGTGCTGTGCAGTGGGTTATATAAGGTTATATAAGCACCGAGTCATGGCAGCACTGCAGTAATGTAATTAGTCAGGAGCCTGCAGGCGAGGGAGGCGACCCACAAAAAGACAGAAAACTCTCCCCAAAAAATCCCTGCTGCACGTGAATGTACCACGACCTCTGCACAGGCAACACACACATCAACATCCTGTCAGGGTTTATATCGTCTGATCAGCTGCAGTACCACAACCAGCCACTAGGTTCCAAAGGATCCTGCTGTGCATAGGTGCATTCACAATAGACACATGTCAGCCTTCAAGGTCACCATATTGGAAAGAGTCTTACTGGTGTGTCAGGTCGTTTGCTTTATAGCTAATGGCCTGCTAATAGTTAGCTAGATGCTAATGATGATTTGAAAGCAGGGGTCATTATGACACACGAGTAAAGTTTGATTTTTCCAAGCCAGCATGCATTAGCAAGGTCAGATGTTATAATTAGCAAAACTTATCAGCAATAATTAGCAAAGAGTGTAAACATTGAAAGGTTGATATCTGCAGCTGCAGGTTGCTAGGCAACAGGAGCATGCACAGCTTCATAGCTGATAAGCAAGGCAAGTACAACAAATGTTCAGGAATTCATCACTTTCCCTCCTAAGTATTGAATTTTTATGCATAACTTCACATCCAAATATTTAAATGGATAATTGTGGTGTCTGTGTTGACTCACCCTGCGTCGAGGCTCTGGGCGCTGAGGGAAGCCGATCCGGACTCTGTACCGCTCTCTGCGTCGCTGTCGCTCTGATACTCCACAGGAGACGTGGAACCAGGTTTGATTCGAACTGCAGTGAGAGAAGAAGAAATTATTTATTAAAACAGAAAACAAAAGAGAGCAGCTCCAAGAACTTAGCAAGAAAAAGCTCCAAGTGTGTGTGTGTGTAGTTAGGTGTGGCCGTTTAGTCTGCATTGTGGTCAAACCACCCTGGATTCCTCTGCATGTCTCTTAACATGTTTCATTCTCCAGTTTCTAAGACAAACATTTTTCAGAAACCTTTTACAAAGTCAACGCAGGAGGACGCTGATGTGAACAGATGTTAATGAAGAATCTTCTGAACTCAATGCTAATTAGCAATTAAATCGAAGACAAATCTCTGAAGGCTGCGCTGGTCGTCCTCGAGGTTCGGCAAGCTGTTAGGAATTTCAAAGGAAGTCATCATGATTACACTACATGAAGTAAGACACGCGGAGTGATGAAGGTGTGTTTCCACCTCAGGAACTAGTTTTGGGGGGGGGGGGGTGAGGACGGGCGTTGTTGTCTCATTATATAATGAATTTAGTATTGATTTATTGATTTATTCTTCCATCTCATGATGTCCTACACTGGAATGGAGACATAAACAATCATCACTGAAAGTTCCTGCAGTTGAAAAGTGCCTTTTATTCATAATCATAACACCAGATCCCAGGAGGAGCTGGGGGAGGTCTTTCCCACAAAACCCAGTCAGAAAAAGTATCAGTAACAAAGCCAGCACCATGATAGAGAGAACAACATCCTGTAGTTAATTTTCAGGTCTGAAAACATAATGAATGAAATGAAGCGTCCCTCTTCAACCCCCTCTCCTCCTCCTCCTCCTGCAGGAATGTGGCAGCCATACTGTTCAAAGTCCACCCAGCCTGGAAAGAGTGAGGAGGGGTGGGGTGCTTGGAAGAGTGATGCAAGGAATTTGGGTGGTGTGTGTGTGATGGTGTGGGGAGGGTCACACACACACACACACACACACACCAAATGAAATGGTGCTCTTTGTCTCTGGAGACAATTAAGCCGACCCCTCCACCACCGCAGCCTTCCTCTTTCAAAGGCAAAGCGACCCATCTCCTCTCCTCTCTACCTCCCCCTCCTCTCAGCGTCTACCTATCCAACCCCCCCCCCCCCCTCCTCCTCCTCCACTTCTTCTTCCCTCGTCATGCTTACATCTTTGTTTCTGCTGTGCCATGCTTTGGTGTCGAAACAAACCATCAGAATCCACCTGGACCGACGTCTGAATGATCACAGCGCTCACTAACATAAAAAGAACCTCAGCTGAGCCTGCAAGTCCTCGTATACATACAGTCCATGTGCCTGTCACCTGCTCTGTTTTTGTACCGCTGTTCATTCAATTAACAGGATCTTCATTAAAAAAGGAAGGAAGAATCATCTAGGTCCTTCACTTAAAGGGACAGTGCACACTAAACTCTAAGGGTTTTTACAGCAGAGAAATTCACACAGGGACTATTTTCTGCCAAAAGACTGAAATAACTCACAGCTGTTATGTGGCTCATCCTCTAGCCGCAGACTCTTTATCTTGACATTCCTGAGTGGTTTGAATTTTGGGGTGAACTGCGCTGACTTTACTGCAGTTTGTCAAAGAGGTGGAGGCCTGTTTTGCCAGCTTGCCTGAACAAATGTCGAGCTCTCCCCTGATGTTTGTTCAGGGATAGATTACGCCTGCTTTTCACCTCTTCCTTTGCCATTGTTTCATTATTTGGATGGTCTAACAGCTGGACTTCCACCCACACATCAATCTGAGGTCAGGTTCGAGTTAAAAAATGACCGATTAGAGAGTTAAACACAAACCATGTGCGCCCTCTACTTTGAATTAATGAAAACATATTTCAGGGGCAGAACGAGCTGCTGAAAGGCTGACAGATGAATTGCAGGCAGGGACATTTCTCTGAAACATGTAACATTTCTCTCTGCGGGTTTCCTCATTTAAAGTGGGACTATCAATCACCTGGCACATGTGGAGGGCTTCCAGAATGACAGACAGACAGAGTGACAGGCAGCAAATCAAACCACTGTACTCCTCTGAGATCTCCCCAGAAATGACAGCAGGACAATCGCGTGTGTGTGTAGTGATCACACAACATTTTCTGTTGCGCTGTCAGCCGTCTCAACATCCTGTTTCAACATTAAAGGAAGAAAGAAGTTCTGAAATCACTGTGCTCTCATTTAACATAACGAAACATCATCGAAAAGACACCAGCAGATAACTGCTGCGTTCTCACCGTCTGGTCAGTAGGGGGAGCAAGTCTGAACATGAGACTGGCTGCTACTAACATCCAATTATCTGCATGATGCTAGCACAGCCATTTCTGTGTGGCAGTGGCTAACATGCTAATGTGTGGCTAATGGCTAATATGTGGCATCTGCTAGTGCTCTGAAAATGGAAAAAGGTTCCAGACCTTGGAACGGTGTTAGAGAAAAACACATCCATAACAGGTCCAAAATGGCAAGCAGCTAAAAATGGCTGCGTTTACCTCTTCACTGGAGGCTGATTGGTCCGAACCAAAAAATGGTTCAAGCACAAGCACATAGATTGGAGCCTGGTATGATGGAATCCCAAATCTTTAAAGTCTTTTATTTATTTATCGGTGTTGTTTCTTTGTAACTGCACTATTAGCTTGTCTTGATGAACACTACATGACATGGAAGGTCATGTCCTCCCTGCTGGACTTTGTTTGTCCCACTCACCTGATCCTTCTGAGCGCCCGTCGCTGCCTATGAGCGGCACAGTGATGGCCGCCGTGGCGACGCCGTCCGTAGGCATGGTGGTGTAGACGACAGGCAGCGACTGCACCACCACAGGGATGGTCTGCAGCTGGCCCACCTTGCTGGGCATGCTGACGGAGGGGATCGTGTGGATGACATGCAGAATCTGCTGGCCGCCGGCGCCCTGCGTGGCTAAGATGGAGCCCGGGGAGAGGACCTGGAGTGGACACAATGATTAGCGGTGTCACACATTAAGGTGTAGGGTATGCTGGTTGTTTTGTTGTTACCATGGAGCCTATGGACTGTACCGCCGATGGGACCGGCGTGGCAGAGAGGCCGGGCTGGGTGACGACGCTGCCGGGGGCGGGGTTTACTGTGGCGCTCGTTGTCGTCGAGGCAGAGCGAGGTTTGTTGAGAGACAGGTCGACGGGTTCGGTCTGGTCCTCAGCAGGAGTGGACTGAGGCGACGAGGGCTCCGTCTTACACTCTGTCTTCACCTTCAGGTTTGTTGGCTGTGAGCAGTCATCACCTACATCTGCCTGCTGGACACAGAACAAAAGAAGAACAAAAATATGTGATGATTAGTGCAAAACATGCACGTAAGTAAGTCCACACAGTGAGGTTAAGCTAAGCTGTCACATGACCCCAGTACTGAACAGGATGCAGAATGGTAGGAAGTTATTTCAGGTGTCCGATGCTTGGTGCTGACAGGAGGAGAGGCGCTCCATCTGGATTCTTTAACTGTCTATAAGCTGCCTCCACGCCCTAGTTTCCTCCTCAGGGGAACGCTGCTCCCCATCGCCTCTGCAGCCACCGAGGACTCAGCTGCCATGCAGCTCGAGAAACACAGAGAACAATGGCTGCTGTGTGGTACACTGGGTGAGGAGGTGGAGGGGCTGCATGGGTATATAGAGAGAGACTGGTACAGACTGAGAGAGAGTGTGTGTGTTGGGGGGGGGGGGGGGGGGGGGTGACCAGGGGTTTGCCAAAAACACTTTAACCGAAGGGTTGTTTTGGGGGGGGGGGGGGGGGGGGGGGGGGAGAAGGCCACAAAA
>JAVQJX010180984.1:0-11297 GCA_036025115.1 Ambassis agassizii
TTCCTCTTATTTTAACTGTTTTCAATCCCATACTTGTTAATTTCATTTTTGTGTGGCTAAATGAGTCAGAATTTTAATCAGCTGATCAAAATGTCAAATGGTTTTTCACAGAGGTCAAGTGAAAATCTTAGTCTTTGGTCTGGGCAGCTTTTTAAAATGTAAAGATCATGAAATTTGTTCATAGTATTTTCAGCTAATTTATTAAAATAACTATCTAAGCAGTGGGGTGCTGCAGTGTTGCAGGGGTTAAGTCACCACTGATGGATTTGTTTTCCTGTGGTCCAGATCCACCGCGTGGGCGGTGTCCGTTCCACAGCTTCCGTCTGATCCCTGTGCGTAGGGCTGGAGTAAAAAGCCCACATAGGGGATCCTTTGTTTAGGAGTCTAGGCATGGAAGATAATTTACAAGCCGCTGTGGTCCTCACGCCATTGGCTGATGAGGCTCTGTCTGTGTCTACGAAAGGCATCCCGTGTGTGTGTATGTCTGTATGTATGTGTACGGCTGAGTGTGTGCACGTCTGCTGTAGCAGCACTATGCTACAGCGGCTTGCAGTCACCCTGATCATGACACCCAGGAGCTTGCCCTGTGCACAGCTTCTGTAGCCAGTGTTTTCTTGAACCTGGAGGAAGGCAAAGCAAGATGGCCACCAATACCTTTTAGGGATATGCTGCCTAAACTGGAGGGGCTTCCTCCGACGACAGACAAGGTAAAGGCAACCGGAGCGTTCACCCTGGGGTCTATTGTCTCACTGCAGATGGGTCAGCTACAGTGGAGCTCTTCTAGAGGTTATCCTTCGTTGTCTCTCTCTCTCTCTCTCTGCCACACTGGATTTAGCTGATTGGAGCGCTTTATTTGGACGCTGCTGTTGTTCTTACTAGATCACAGAGGACCCGGGCTCCTATGTGTGAGTGTTTGGCTTGTCTTTTCCAGGTGGGTTTAAAGGATGTGACAACAAACTCAGTAACAAAGAGGTCAGTTTCCACCGAGGCACAGACCCCTCTTCTTTTTCTCTCATGTTGTATTGTACTGTATGAAGAGCCCTTTTGCTTCTTCCCCCTTTTTTTTCTTTCTTGCTGTGTTTTGGACAGCCATATTTCTGCACCTGCTGTTTGCACCACTTAGCAGAAAAGTGGAGTGCTTGTAATTCTTGGGTCATAACTTTGTAATTTGGCTGGCTGTACTTGCTTGGCTAAAGTAGTAGGTGTTGTATTATTGTTTAGCTTGTGAAAAAAGTCTTTCTGTAACTGAATTTGTCATATTCTATATCATAAAAAATGTTTATTGCCACCTCTCTGAAGCATTCTTGTTCATAGGTTTTTGGTGTATTTTTGCATGTGGACTATGTGACATCGAGCTCAGCACAGACAGGAAACACTCACTCAATGAATGAAGGAAATTCTCATGTGTTCAGAGAAACACACATTAACCACTGCTCACACTTTCAGCCAGGAAGAAAGCATGCTTTTCACTATTGTTGTCAAAATGCTGTAAGGGTATCAGTTTTAACGGTAAAGTTATTTTATGATTTTGTCAATTGTCACAGTTCAGTTGATGCCTCTATATTAACAGGTGTGTGTGTGTGTGTGTGTGTGTTTGTTGACTTACAAATGGATACACAAACCTCCTTAGAGACCTGTCTCACCCTTGAGAAAGGGGGGTTGTTAGGTTAGAAGAAGTGGTCACACGTGTTGCTAGGCTCGGTCTCTGAACACTTGTTTGTGTGTGAAGCTACTTTTGTTTAATGTTCTGTTGTCTCTAACAGACGCAGTCGTTGGATGTTTGTCTAACACAAAAGAAGAATTGCGTTTACAGCGACGCAGTACTTGATTTTGAGTGGGTTTAGACACCTTGAGGCACACACATCAACACCAGCAACATTGTCACAGTTGCGGTTCTTTCCAGGGAACCAGTGGCTAAATGAGAACACATGACTCTGCATTTAACAACATGCATTAGGGTTTTACTTATCATAAGCCTGAGAATAACATAATTAAAAACACATGCTGTGCTTTGATGTCGGCTCTAGATTGTAAACATTTGGGGGTATGAACATGTATGCAGGCACGCGTGTGTCTGGTGCAGTGCTGGAAGAGAGCCAGCGCTGCTTTGTCATTCAAAGTAGTTTATTGTGACACGCTGTCTTTTCCTCTCTCTCTACCTATCATCTTCCTCTCACGCTCTCTTTGAACGTCACAGTGGTCCATTTCTGCATGCTGTGAGGCGTGAGAGCCTCACCCTCTTTCATTGGCAGCTGTGCTGTTGCCTCAGCCTGAGCTCCAGCTATCTGTTGCATCAGAGGCATGTTTCTCGTAGTAGGACACAGTTCTGTCAGGCATGCAGAGCGCAGTGGACTGAGGAGAAAGTGCAATGGATCAGAGAGAGATCAGGAATGCCACATCAGTGAACAGACAAACAATCCATCAGCACTTCCATTTTAATTCGGTCTGATCTCAACATATTATTTATCCATTTAATCTTTATTTGAAGAAAAAAACAATTGGACTGGTTTCACTAGATCGTAAGGCAGTATGTTTTATGGCTTTTTAACATTTAGGTCAGAGGTGGATATTGACTTTTAATTATCTACAAGTAGATTTAACAGCTCTCACATATCAGAATGCTCTGATCACAGATCACAAATATAACCTAGGGTGTAAATACAAATAAAAGTGTAATTTACTGAACAATCAGCCTTGATCATTCATCCCAAACTAAATGCCAATCGGAGATCCTCTGGGAAAGAACTTCTCTCTGACTTCACACTGCACTGTTACAAATCTCCTCTAAACACCTGATGCAGGATATTGCTCTGTATTAATCCTCTTAGACCTCAGTGCACTGCTGCCTTCGACACCTTTTTATTTTTTAACTTCAACTCAGTGCTATTAAATCTGGAAAACTGCCTTGTGTCTTATTTTTCTGAGTGATCACAGATGATAGTTTATGCCGTTGCTTAACCATGCCATCACATGTGGGATGTCACAAGGCTCAGTTTCTTTCTTCACTGTACACACTTCAGAGTAGAATATGCTGTTGCTATTTTTTCAGGATGTCTCAAACCCTCACAAAAGATTTGTAGCACCATGTAAACTCCACTTCTCATCATTTAGTTACACTCAGTAACATACAGTATCAATGGAAATGATGGAACAAAGTTCTCCAGACTACATGTAGTGATAAACGCCAGTGTTTTGTGTTTGGTCTGTGGGCTCACAGTCATAGTCTGGTTTCCATTGAAGTCCTGTTCCTGCTATCAGTTTGCAGTGCACATCTCCTGCTGTAAAATGCATTAAACCAGTTTTCTGTGATGGGGTTTAACAGGTGTATGGTAAATGGTGATAAAGCATACATATCCAGCTCCCCTGCAGTGACTCTAGTTCATTAAAACAAAATTGCCTCTTGCACACACATAAACATATACAGTATAGTACACAAACACAGTTCACAGTAACGCACACACATCCTCCAGCTTCTTGAGTTTAAGATCCTTTTGTCAGCTGAGTCTTGGCACATGATGACATTTTTTTTTTTTTTATCTTTGTCACGCTGCAACATTTTTAATCAGTCTTCCACTGCTGAAGGCTTTAGTTCTGAATTATGATGCAGGGTTAAATCCTAAAATAAGACGCAGCTTGACTTGACTTTAGTTGGATCATATGCTCTTTCAACATGAAAAATAAAGAATGTGCATACAGTTGAACTTAAATAGCTTAATGAGATTTTTATCAAACATTGAACAAAAACATTGGAAAAACATTGTTAATTCATCTATTTCCACCATAGAACTTTGGGTTGAACTGTGCCTTTAAGAAAAGGCTTTTAAGGGCAATTAATATGTCAGACACAAAGGACTTTTAGATGATCATACTTACGAATCTTTGGTCATACTTTCGAATCTTTTGCTGAAAGGTAAAGCAGTGCTGTGCCTGGATGAGACAGAGTGGGTTAACCACTCAAGTGAGTGATTAACCCACTCTGTCTCATCGCTGTTAAGTAACAGTACACAAGGTTTAACATGGCAGAGCAGCTGTGTTAATAAACACGTGTGCCGGCATACACATGCAGGCTCAGGAGTTCAGCTACAAACACAACATGTAGATGTGCATGTTGCACACACGCACTCAGTGACCCACCAGTAGTGTTGCAGTCATGAACTGTGCCTGACTCCAAATGTTTACTCATTTGCTCTCTGTGGGTCCATGGCTCTCAACACTTCACAGCCCAGGCAGGAATGTATCCCTGATCGAATTCTCATCTTTTTTATTAGCTCTGTTTAAAGATTGATTTCAGTGATATTTATATAGAGCTTTGTTTTCCTATGCCATAATATTTTCCACAGTCTTGTCACTGGCTGCAGCAGATGCTCATGCCATGCTGGGAGGCAATCTGTTGTGCTGTGACTGTTTAGAACAAGCTGAATCACTACATACTGCCAGATCTTGTTGAGTCACTTCTCTCCCCTTGTTTTTCTCTGTCTATGTGTCTCAGGTGGTTCCAGAAAGTGGGTCAGTAAATGGCAAAGGCAAGGCACAGATGGATGACACCCGCATGGCAGCAGAAGAGGATGAGGGGGAGGAAGGACACATACCTCATACACAATCTCCCCCAGTCTCCCACTCGCTCACCCACAATCTGGCCTCAGACCAAGGTGGAAGGCCAGCACTTATCAAAAGAGAACCTGGGCTGGAGGAGACCAGCAATGCACTTCACCAACAAGTATGCTCTTCTGTGACTTTTCAGAATGGTTCTGCTGAGAACATGACAAAACCTAATGGTGCTAAACTGACCACTGGGTCACACTCGGATCTGAAGACTAAATATAAAAGGACTACAGTGGCAGAGCCTGAAAGGACTATAATAGCTGCAGTCTCTAAGGACTCCTCTCAGAATGGAGCTAGGACTCCTCCAGATGACATGTCATTTCCAATAAAGAAGATCAAACTGGAGGAGCCATGGCCATGGATCACTGAGGAGACCACCACACAGCTGAGTGAAGAAGACAAGGTTTGTGAGGACCCTCTATCGACACTGGCGGCTGTTGTGTGTCTCTCTGTCACAGAGAGGAAGGGACTTGAGGAGGAACTTTTCAGCTCACGTTCTTCCATTCTGCGCTTCATCAAAACAGAGACACCAGATTTGCACTTTGTCAAAAAAGAGAAAGAAGACTTTAAGAATGACTTTGGTCAAAAAAGCACTCCTGTTAATCTGCAAAGGACTCCACAACCACAATTCCACATCAAAACTGAGCCTCCTCCGAGTATCTTGTTACCAAGCGTGCAGTCTTTGGCTGAGAAAAGAAATCTTAGTTTTGATCAGGCCATTGCTATTGAGGCCTTGACTCAACTGGCAGCTATACCTCAAAGCACCCCAGGGTCCATTAATGCTGAAAGTAAGTGTGAGCATCCTGTTTCTACTGCTGCTCCCTTTGCAACCTCCAGTAAAAATACAGTCCTACAAGAAGCCAAACCCTCAACAGCTATCTGCTACAACAAAGTCTCTGTCATAAGCTCACCACTACACCAGACGTCAGTCATACGCCCTCCTGTGGCCAGGCAGGGAAATGTCATCCAGCATTCCCATTGGTTGAGTCCTAACACAAAGCTGACTGAGCAGGGCTACACTTCCCGAAACATCAAGTCAGAATGCAACTACAAAGATCCCAGTGACTTGAAGCGGCAGTTTGGGGAGGACAGTCATGGGTCTGTGGGTAAAGTGAGGAGGAACAGAGATGAGGAAGAGGTGGCAGCTCAGCTTGCAGACCTGGCCTTCATCATCCAGTCCAGACACAACCAGCAATCTGAGAACAACCCTCCAAAAGGAACGCCTGTGCCGGCTATCAAGTACAACTTTAAATCCCAAGAACCTCCTTGTCAGAAAAAGCCAATCATAAAAAAAACAAAAGCCACACCTTCTAAGCCAAGGAAGAAAAAAAGTGATGGATTACACGAGGGTGTAAACCGCAGGACTCCCCTGTCAAAACGTAATGGAGAAACACCACATAGAAGCAGAGGCGCCAACACTCTCCTGCAGGGGAAATCAGGCCTCTGCCACAAGAAGAGCCTATTTCTGCCACAGGCCCAAATTGATCTGAAGAGATACTTGGCTGAGGCTCAGGAGGAAAGGAGGAAACTCATCCATCATAGTAACACACACAATACAGCCCTCTTGGGGCTGCAGAACTACAGCACTGTCACAAGGATCAACCATACACATGGTCAAGAAAACCGGCCTTCTAAAAGTCCACTTCATCAACACAGACCATGCAATGGTTATGCTGCAGGACCAGAGGAGTGTGGTCAGCATTCGTTATCTCAGGTAGCGCAGCCCTGTGGTGGGCTGCAGCATGGTGCTGATCCTAACATCAGCCCAGACAAATCTGCTCTTCTTTGCTTCACCGCTGGACACCACAGTCTGGCTAATGGCTTCTCTGGGGATCGTCAGTCTCCTCCTCCAAGCCAACAGGGCTACTACAAGCTGGAGAGATCAGGACCAGTAACTGTCCTGTCCACAGCTGCAGAAGGGGTCCAGAGCCTCTCTGCAGAGTCAACTCCATCCAAAAGCAGTGTCCACAGCTTTCTGGAGTCTCCAATGAGTTTTTTGGATACCCCCACCAAGAACTTAATGAATACACCTTCCAAAAAACTGGCTGATCTTCCATCCTGTCAATGTGTGGGTGAGTTGGTTACCTCAGATTTCTTCTCAAAAAACAAGTCTGTATTTGTGTCACTTTGTATATGTTCCACTTTCTGACCTGAAAGTGTACTTTAGAGTAAGACTGTGGTTCTTTGACCTCAAATTGACTCTCTACTTTTCCATTTCTGTGATGCACACAGACGCACACACACAAGCTGTGTCCTAATTCAGGGGCTGATTCAAGCAAAAGAAGGCAACTTTTCACTGCCATATTTGGAGGAAGCTTTGGGATGCTTTGTGGTGCCTTGTTAAACCATTATGATGTATTGAGTCTTGAAATGCGGTATCTGAATGGCATCTGTCTACATTTCCTGTGTTTATATCATATTTACATTAGTTTGACATCTTTGACGGGACTGTCAAACAGACATTACAAGTGTTTTTCTCCAAAAACATACAAGTGGAGCCAAAGCTGCATTATACAACAAACAGTAAAGTTGCTATGATACCTAATCTATCTTATTTTTGTTTTCCACAGACCAAATCATTGAAAAGGAGGAAGGCCCTTACTATACTCATCTTGGGGCTGCGCCCAGTGTTGCTGCAGTAAGGCAGCTGATGGAGAACAGGTAGAGTGACTACAATCACGTTATTTACACAGTGCATGTGCAATATGGGTGTGTTTACTACCAAGCATGCTCAGGGCCTGCAAGTCAACCACAAGCTTGTCGGAATGGGGCGTGGTCACCACTACACTCTGTTATTAAAAGGAAGCATTGCTGAGGTAGAGCTCCCTACACATGTGCATGACGCACACATACACAGCATGCTGAAACAGGAAACCCCTGGAGCTGAGACGAGGGGCCCGTAAAACGAGGTGACAGCTTGTTTAAAACAGCCTGTGGTCCATCATTGTCCATCTGACAGCAACCTTAACTGAAAAATGTGTATCTTGAAGAATTAATATGGATTGTGTCAGGAAATGAAATGTTGTAAATTATGACTGTGGCCAGTCAGCTCCAATTTATTATTTCCTTTATGTATGTGTCTGTATTGCAGGTATGGTGTCAAAGGAAATGCAGTAAGGGTGGAAGTTGTTGTTTACACTGGGAAAGAAGGCAGGAGCTCCCAGGGCTGTCCAATAGCTAAATGGGTATGTAGTCTGTGTTTGCATTCATCATGACTGAATGTCCTGAATATTTCTGCTGCATCGATGGCATAGATATCTAAATATTGTTGACCATTCAGCTGGTGTGTTGGTTTGATAAGTCATTTGGTTGGTTGCTTATATTAGTATGTTGTTGTATTTACTCTCGTTTTTTATAGGTTTATCTTATTTTGTGTTTGTGCATATGTGTAAAACCATCTAACAGGTGATTCGGCGTGGCAGTGAGGAGGAAAAGCTGCTGTGTTTGGTCCGCCAAAGACCAGGGCACTGCTGTGACACTGCTGTGTTGGTGATTCTCATCCTGGCATGGGAGGGAATCCCTCGGCCGGTGGCAGACCATCTCTACCAGGAGCTCACAGAGACCCTGTTTAAATACGGCTCTCCCACTAGCCGCCGCTGTGCGCTCAACGAAGAGTGAGTCTCTCTTCTGTTTTTGTTTTTAACGACTTTTTTACTTTTATTGTTTTTTGTATTTATGCCCATCGTAATTCCGTATCCACAGTCGCACATGTGCATGCCAGGGTTTGGACCCAGAAACCTGCGGAGCTTCATTTTCCTTTGGCTGCTCTTGGAGCATGTACTTCAATGGCTGCAAGTTTGCCCGCAGCAAAGTGCCCCGCAAGTTCCGCCTAATGGGAGATTATCCAGACCAGGTAGAGTGTGTCTTAATGTGCAGCTATTGTGAGAAAGCAGTCGAGCTTCTCTTCTTTTTCCATCTCTTTACTGATTTCTGTGCTGCAATCCATCTTGCTGGAAGAGTTTAGTCCGAGTATTACCTAAGGATAGCAGATATATTTTCACAAACCTGTGCCCTCTAGTGGCTAATGTTGACTATAACAATCATACATGGGTAGAACTTCTTCGAGACAGCTGTTATTCACCGCAAACCCTCAAATCTTATTTTCAGGAGAGGAAGATCGAGAGCAACCTTCAAGCTCTGGCCACTGACCTTGCACCACTCTACAAAAAACTGGCTCCTGATGCTTTCCAAAACCAGGTATGATATGGTATGAATGTGTGTGTTACACAGGCTGAAGTTGCACCTCTCATACAATGCTCTTCCCACAGGTGGAAAATGAGGCATCAGGTGGGGATTGCAGACTTGGCTGGAAAGAGGGACGTCCCTTTTCTGGTGTGACAGCCTGTGTGGATTTCTGTGCTCATGCTCACAAGGACACTAGTAACATGAATAATGGCAGCACTGTGGTAAGCAAGCTCTGAGTGTTACACCATCACTTTTAATTTGATATTGCCTACATTGCAGACCTGAGATGTTTTATAGGCAGTTGAAAACTTTTTGTCTCACTCCATGTTTATTCTCAGGTTTGCACTTTAACCAAAGAAGATAACCGTGCAGTGCGTAACATACCAGAAGATGAGCAGCTTCATGTGCTGCCACTTTATAAGATCTCTGACACGGATGAGTTTGGTCAGGCTGCGGGGCAGTGGGCCAAGATCCAAAGTGGTGCTCTGCAAGTTCTGTCTGCCTTCCCCAGAGAGGTTAGTGAATAGGGAACGTTGCTATTGTTGTTTATTATTTGGGTTTTTTTGTCTTTTGTTATTAATGCGTATGATCACGAAATCATTTTACTTTGGTATGCATCAGGTGCGTCTATTGGCAGAGCCAGTGAAATCAGCCCGTAAGATAAGGCAAGAAGCGCGTCTGAGGGCTCAAGCAGAGAGGTTGGAGAAGAAGCTCGGCCTGACTCCTCTCACTCCTGGGAAAATGAAAATTGAAACCCCTAACAAAGGTAAGCTCTGCTTCCAGTTTCACAAATAAAGTCCTGAATCTCAAATTCTGAAATATTAGCATTTAAGATAACATTGAAAGTGGTAACGTTTTTGTTTTTGTGTGAGCTCCAATAAGATAACTAATGTGAAGTTTAAAGGATTTTTATTTTTTGCAATGGCACAAATTCATACTGGAAAAAACTTTGCTAGTTAACACGTTGCTAAATAAAACTACAGCAGTTGTGAGGAACAATAAATGTTGCTGATCGTAGTGATGAAGTTAAAGTCATGTGATGGAGAGACATCTTGCTTTTGTAATTAATCATAAGAAATCATGAATGAAGTGACTGAATAAAATGTATTTGGCCCAGAGCTAATTCAGTGCTATAGTCAAGGGAGCCACACAGCTGATGACTTGTGAGTTGGCTTTTGCCATCCTTGTTGCTCTCCATTGAAGTCAAATGATCACCTTTTGACCATAGAATAACTTATTGTTTCTTTGTCTGAACAACAGAGCCACAAGCCTACTACAGCTCTTATAAACTACCACCCAGACCAGCCAGTGTTGGAAGGTATCAGTCCAGCGCTTATGACCAGAGCACGAGCGGCCACCCCAGCCCGAGTACAGGGGTCACTTCCCAGAGGCAGGTCATCTCCCCCTGCCACAATGGCCTCCAGTTTGGACAGAATGGCTCAGCTCTTAATTATAAGACAATGAGTGACACAGTGAATGGTTATCCTCCAGCCCCTGGTAACCAGAGTGGACCACAACATATACCACCACAGAACACCTTTGGCGAGTACCCCAGGCCTTTCAAAACTGAGCCCAACGAGGTGCACTGTTCTCCTCTGCACAGACCCACCCCCAGTGGGAGTGCTCCTCCTCCCTCCTCCTTCTCCCCCAGACCTACCTCTGAGGGCCTCTTCAGCAGGCTCAATGGACTTCACAGGACTGCAGGAGATGCCGGGGGTAATGGCTTTCCTGCAGCCTCACCTCTACCCCTTCCTGTACAAACTTCCCCACTTCACCCACCGGAAGTCAAGCAGGAAGAGGTGTGGTCAGACAGTGAGCACAACTTCATGGACCATGAGATAGGTGGAGTTGCCGTGGCACCGTCACACGGCTCTATCCTGATCGAATGTGCGCGCCGTGAGCTCCATGCCACCACCCCCATTCTCAAGCCAAACCGCAGCCACCCAACGCGCATCTCTTTAGTCTTCTACCAGCACAAGTCCTTAAATGAGCCGGGCCACGGGATGGCAATGTGGGATGCAAAAATGGCCAAGAGGGAACGGGATCGGGAGGAGGAGGCTGAGAGAATAAGGATGGAGGGCAGCCCAAACAAAAGTGTGGGGAAGAACAGCAAAGGTGCTCGAAGGGTGGGCGGAGAAGAGGGAACAGCTGAGGAGGAAGAGGAGTTAGAAGAGACCAGGAGGATTACGAATGTCCCCACACGTCAGGCATGCACTCTCCCGCGGGATGGTGTCATCACCGCATCCCCTTATGCTCTTACCCAAGTGACAGGCCCTTATAATCGCTGGACTTAGTCAACATGTTTTACACAGACAGAAAACTCCCACACCCTGTGCCTCTGCCTTACCTCAGTCATCTTCAAATTGCTACTCTCATTTTTATGTCGTTTTCATTGTGCTTTTCTAATATCTGTTCACTTTGTCCTTCTTTGTCTCTACCTTCACAGTGATGAGGAAGACCAAAGTCTGTTGGTTTTTTAACTGTGAGTTTTGGTGTTGGTTTTTATTGTA
>JAVQJX010181132.1:0-13498 GCA_036025115.1 Ambassis agassizii
GTGTGTGTGTGTGTGTGTGTGTGTGTGTGTGTGTGTGTGTGTGTGTGTGTGTGTGTGTGTGTGTGTGTGTGTGTGTGTGTGTGTGTGTGTGTGTGTGTGTGTGTGTGTGTGTATGTCAGCCTTTTTCATACAGTATGTTGACCTTCACAGAGAGTGGCTGTGTGGGTCTCAGGTGTGTCTCTGAAACACACAGGTACACAAAAGAGCCAATCACAGCAGCCTGTCAGAGGTCAGTTAATTCAATGAAGGCACATCAGTCAGCCCAGATCCAACAAATCAAACAGTTCCAATGTGGTTTGCAGATTTGGAATGAGATTCTGAATACCTAAACACATGCATAGGTGTTGTGTATCAGGATGTTGAAGTGAAACAGCTTCACACAGAAATGTATTATCTAATCATGTTTCCATTAAAAGAGCCCATCCAGTCACTTTAATTTGACCCCACATAAATAGAACTGAAATAGATTCTTCTTAAAAATCAATGTTCTCAGGGCCCATGACAGAAATCAAGCAAGTGCATGTCATCAGCTCATCAGAGGGAAGAAAAAAAAAAGAAGAGTGGGGGAGGGAGAGACGAGCGAGGAGAGAGGAAGGAGAGATGGAGGAAACCATGGTTACAAGAGGAGGATGGAGGGAGGATGATGCACAGATGGGTGAGGGCTGGAGGAATGGACAGTAAGGTACAAGGAGGAGGCTGATTACCTGCAGTCAGAGGAGCTGATGTTCTGTCTTTCGGCTCGGTGTGCTGGCAGGATCTTCTCAGAGAATCTGTGCCTCCCTTCGCAGCAAAATCCAGAGATGAAGAGCAGCCGTCACATTCATTCCAAGGTGGAGGAGAGAGAATGAGAGGAGAAAGAACGAGGGAGGTAAAGATGGCAGCGTGGTTTGCTCTGTATATCCCTTCCCTCACCCCGTTAGCCCACAGCCACCCTTATCTGTCCTCCCACAGCCCGTTGTTTTCCAATCAATAGCCAGCCAGTCCTGCTCACACAGAGCCTGCGCACTGCCCGGCCTCTGACGAAAGCAGCAGCCCCCCCCCTCTCTCCCTCAGTGTTTTCTTCCCTTGCTATCCTCGCTTTCTCCCTTTGTCCCTGCCTCCTCCCTCCCTGCACTATAATTCCCTAATATTCATGAGGAGGAGGAGGAGGAGGAGGAGGAGGAGGACTGGGGGATGATGTTTGCACCAAGGTAACACATTGTGTATGTGCCCACCTTGTACTTAGCAGCTTTTTCTTTTGTTGTCTGCTTTAACTCTCTTTACTTTTAGGCTCTTATATTGGTGATTTTAAGTGTTAGCTACACATGCGTGTTTTCAGCATCTCATACTGTGTAACAACTTATATACATTTTTTAGATTAGCCTAGATGTCTTATTTTTTAATCTCTCTGTAACAGGCTGCTATTCAAAAATACTGTTTTATCATTTAAGGTAAGGCAGCTTTATTTATATAGCGCATTTCATACCAGAATAGAATAGCAAATACTTTATTAATCCCTTTGGAGGGTCCTCAGGGAGGCCAAGGAGGAAACTCAATGTGCTTTACATAAAAACAAACTCGAACAGAACATTTAACAGTTAAATGAACAGAATTTGTAAATGGCAAAACAATGATGCATTCATGTGTTTGCTGCTTATTATTATGATTAAATATAATGCTTTTTTATGAGTGTCATTATTTACACAGAGTTCAGGGTCACAGATGAATATAAACATACTATAGGACTAGTTGTAAAACAAAATCACGTTTTAAATATAACACAAACTCAATGACATAATAACTGCTTTCCTACACACACAAATGTACAAGAGACACTCAAATATCATGCAGCAACTAGCATCAAATAGAAATGAAAACAAGACCAGAGTGGTAGAGTGGAAAATTATATGACATAGCCCTGTAAACATCACACTACACAAACTCATATGAAGTTGTGTGCAATATGTTGTGTAATCTCTACGGGAGTAAAGTAGGAGAATGTACAGCGAGCCAAACACGGAGGATTGAAAGGTATTAAGACTAAAACATCATGTAAGTACTTCTTTTTGTGTGTGTGTCGGTCTGGATGTGTGTTTTTGTTGATGTGTGGATTCAAAAGTTGCAGGATATAAACCATCATATCTGGTTTATATGAGGTTTATGTGAATTCCTGATGCTTTAATTATATAAAAAATGATTATGGCTGATGATGCTTCCATCAAAAATCTGCTTAATCCCTAGTTTCAATCTGCACTAGTCAGGGTTTAGACGTCCTGTCTGGAAGCCTCACACACATGTAACAGCTGATACGTCATTATCACACTGCAGCTCTCAGATACATATATGTGCACGTACATGTGACAGCATGTTTCAGTCAGGCTAACAGTGGCTCAGTGCACTGATGCTTTTTACTCATGAGCATGTAACTGAAACATTATCAGTAAAAATAGATGGATAATTTTAGAATTTGGCGAAGACAAAGAGAGGAGCTGACGTCAGTGCACAGGAGGCGCTCCAAAAAGAAGAAAAAAACCTGCATACAAATTTTGTCAGCTGACAAATGTTAATTTGATGAGTTTCTCTGAGCACAACAGGGCACTGTGTGATCTGTATGAAGAAAAGGGATGTGGCCCCCCGATTACTACAGCAACACAGCTCACAGCCCAGAACTGCACAGGCATCTGTTGCCATGGTTACACTGTAAATTACTCCAGAAACAACAAAGAGGAATAAAAGGAGAGAAGTATCACTCTGTGGCTGTTTTCCATCACAGAGTTGGCTGTAAATACTCCAGCTCTATGTGTGATCTGAATAACATATGATCACATTTAAACAAACTAAACATGTGAAGTAAATATGTAGAAAGTGGCACATTTACAATAACAAGTCAACACCCAACTTTATCACTGTGTCCACTGGCTGGAAAGTGTGGACGAAACAGGAGCAGTTAGTCACTGTATATGCTCCTGTCATCACCCACCTGCTGAATATTTGCACTAGTTTAGTGTAGTTTGCACACTTTTGTACAGTAACTGTTACACTGTATCTTGTACATTTATATAATACAATGTACAGTACAGCCTTATTTTAGTTTGAATTACACTTTTGACCTTATTTTAGTTATTTTTAATCTTATTTTATCTTACCCATGCATGCTTTGTATTATTATCATATTATAATATGTTAGTTGTTTTGTGTTTTATTTATGCACCAAATCACTGAGGCTAATTGTGAAACCTGTTCACTTAAATGGCAATAAACACATTTCTGATTCTGACAGCAGTAGCTAGCTAGTGAGTTGGCAACTGGAGGACCGCCGGTTCAAGTCCAGCCTTGGACAAAGACATGTGGAGGTGGACTGGTAGCTGGAGAGGAGCCAGTTCATCTCCTGCTGAGGTGCCCTTGAGCAATGCAGTGAACCCCCAAACTGCTCAGGGCCGGCAGCCTGGTAGTGTCAGTCCGGACTCCTCCTCTCCACTGCATGTGCATGGGTGTGGTGCGGTGTGTAGATGTGTGTGCATGGGAGTGAAGTTAACTTCACTCTGAGATAAGAACAGTATATATATATAAAAAATAATAATAATAATACAAAATAAAAATAAAAGAGGAACACATTAACCAATTCACAATCCCCATTGATGAGATCAGCACAGTTAAAGAGCACTCCCCCTCATGAACAGAATTTAATGAGAAAATCAGGATTCAGTTACCAAATAATGTGAATAAATGCATTTCAATCATAAAATACTGTATTAAGAATGTTATTTACACACAAGCTTTTTTAAAGAATTGTGGGGTGTACTTTGCTGACATCTACTGGTGAATATTGTGACCAACAGGGTCCTTTTCACGTTACACACATCACATTCTGAGGGTTGCTGGTGACGTTTGGAAGCTTTTATCTATATATAAAAGACATTTTTGAATAAATAAATATTTAATTATTTTTTTAATAATGCAATACATTCAGGTTCCATGTTTTCTTCCTGCTTAGTCTAAAATGCCAGTCATATTATCCTAAAGGTTCTGACTACTTCTTTGACTGGGATGGGATATATAGGATATTTTGGAAATAAACAAAATTCTTGTGTTTGTACCATAGACCGTATATAAAAGGGTTTGTACCAAGACAGTCAACAAAGGCACCAGATAATATCTCTGTCAGTGTATTCAGATAGAGGAACTGTGTAAGATTCATGAAGGGAACCTGGTGTGTTGCTCAGTGTTTTTACACAACAACAAATTTAGTATAGCAAAAACATTATTTGCAGCATGGTTTTTATTTCTACTTATGTGCACTGTATGTATTGTTAGTAGTGAATTCTCTTATAATGGCCACTGTCTTCTCACAGAGGTCTCCATCCTGAAGCCTCCTCCCATGAACTGAGGTTTGCTGTTGAGGGGGGGCAGGGTTTCCCTCTGCTCCACCTTGGTCTCGGTGTTGTGCTCACTAAGGAGTGCACACAGAGCTGGATTGAACTGAAACCATCACATCACACAACCGTAACACTGACAGTGACTCTGATGTAAAACAGAGATCCACCTCACCTAAGGAGCTTTTTCTGAAGGAGATACTTTTTCTTGATATTTGTGAGCTCGCTGGCTAGTCTTTCATTCTCACTTCTGTACTCATTCATCTTGGAGTCGAGCATCCTCGCCTGTGCTATCAGTGCCTGTGGAGTGAGATGGAAAAATAAGATATTACAGAGTGCAAAGAAAATATAACCAGATAACAGACAGAGAAGTAGATCAGGCTAATCAGACCTTTAGCTTTTTGGTTCTGTCTCTGAGGGTCCACTGACACTGTTGGAGCTGCTCGGCTGCCTCTGGACCAGGCTGCCGGGCCAGAAGGTGCTTCAGCTCCACGTACAGGCTTTCCTTTTCCTGTGTGGAGAGGTCAACAAAGCACATGCAATATGTGTTCCTACAGTCTAATATCAATTCATTATTTAGATGCAATTAACATAGTAAATGCAACCGTTTTGATCAGATATAAATGTGCCTTTAATGAATAATATGTATTGATACAGCATCCGCCTGTCAGTCAAAACTGCTCACACCCATCATTATGTGTCATTTTACGTTGCTGCTTGGTTACTTTTATATAACGTCTACCTGTAATAGTAGTTCTCGCTCTGCAAGCTCCTCTGTCTTGCTGATCAGTCGCTTCTGTAAAGACTGAATCTTCAGGATGAGCTCGTACTTTCCAGGATCACTGCCCTGCAGGGACGCAGTCATTTAAATAAAGAAAAGTGTGAACTGACCATTTTTCTTTTTGAATATGAAGCTTTAAAAGTTCTAATCCACACAGACACAAACTCCTTCACCTCCAGCTGCCTCCATCTGTGAATATTTATGGGCTTGAGCTGTTCCTCCAGGGTGCTGTTCCTCGCTCGCTCCTTTTGCAGCTGCTTCTGCAAGTGGAACAGCTCCTGTCTGACACACATGAACATGATTTGAATAATTAGTAGACTCAACTAGAAAAGCAGAGAAATTATTGGTACTATTCCTCCCAAACAAAAATGACATAGTGGAGAAGGATCAGAATGATTGGACCATGCTCCATGGTTCTATTAAAGCCTTCCTGGTTTGTTAGCTGGCTGGGCTGTGTGTGTTACCTCAGGTCTTCGATGTTGGGCAGAGTTTTATCCAGGATGCTCTTCTTGCGTCTGAGATTCTTAATCTCCAGCCTGAGCAGGCGGATGTCCTCCATCCTCTGCTTGTAGTGGAAGTCCCCTTTGCTCAGGATGGAATGCTGGATCTTGATCTTCTCGTAGAGCAGCGCACGCTCGTCGTTGCGTTGTAGCAGCTGTTTGCCCAGGTTATCCCGCTCTCTGATTACCTTGACAGAAGTGATCAAAGTGATCAGACACAACTGTCTGTCATAATAATAAGATTCAACTTTGTAATTACACATGTACAAGTACAATGCAACGAAATTACAGGCACCCCAGGCAGCCATGAGCAGGTGGTGGTGGGGGTTTCAGTGCCTTGCTCAAGGGCACCTCAGCAGTAACTCTCCAGAGATGAGTTGGAACCTCTCCAGCTACCAGCCCACCTCATGTGTCCAGGGCTGGACTTGAACCAGTGACCCTCCGCTTCAAAGTCCAATGCCCTATGGACTGAGCTACTGCCGCCCATGACATCTACCTCCTCATCATACCTGTTCCAGTTGTTTCCTCTGCTGGACCTGTTCAGTGTCTGCATCTGCTATGATTTTCTGCAGTTTTTGCTGTTCTGTTCTCTGACTCTCAACACTCTGCTTTGTTTCTTCCAACTGCAGGGTGAGTGCCTGGAGCTCCCCCTATAGCAAGACAGAGAGAGTGATGCACATGAATGAACATCCATTCCATATACTATAAATACACAAGTAGAACATTTTGATTAGGAGCAGACACCATTTGATTAATTGCACACTAAGTGCTACACATTCATAGTGGACTCACTGAGCTGCTTAAGACACAAATCTTTATCTGGAACTTGGACTCATTCTCCTGATCTTAAGGCAATTTAGCATCTCTGAGAATATGTGGGAGAATAACGCATTCAATATTCAGACTTCAACAGAGCCCCTAAAGGGACATCGGTAAAAAAAAAAAAAAAAGTGCTCACAAGAAACTCACAAGATAGTATATCGTGCACACCCTCATGACTTGCAGACTTCACCCTACCTCTAACTTACAGGGTTTACAAGGTGTGCTGCTGATGTCAATGCAGTGTGATACCACAGAACACCTTTAGAGGGCTTATGAAGCCTGTGCCTCAGAGGATCATGGCTGTCTTGGTGGCAGCTGGTTTTGATGTGGCTGGTTAGTGTTTACAGAACAGTATAGATCCCACAAAATAGAAAAATGTGCTCAGATCGGATCAATGTAATGTTTAGATATAAGGAGACAAAAAGGGACCCACTCTTTACGAACACCTGAAGGAAGTTTCAGTACCTTTAGTGCCTCGTTGTCTTTCTCTAGACGCTTGTGCTCCTGCTGGTCTTTTACCAGGGCCATCTCCTTCCCAGTGATCTCATCTCCCAGTCGTGTGACCTGATTGGTCATTGTCTTCATCTTTCTCTTCATCTCAGCTATCTCTTCCTAAGGTGGGCACAGACAGAAGCCTTTATGATACTTTAAGATGCATGTCTCAGTAACCGTGTTATATTATGACATGAACACGTCAGTCCTACCTGAGCCTCAACCAGGTGTTTGCTGTACAGGTTCCTCTCACTCACGACAGACTCAAGCTGGTTCTCTTGCTGTTTGAGCTTGCACTCTGCCTCAGTGACCTTCTTTCTCCAATCAAATATCTCCATCTCTCTGACTTCAACATCATTTATCTTTTGTTGCACCTGTAGGAGGGTACAAAAGTTCCCCTTAGCCTGGCCCAAGCTGATAAAACTACAGCAGTAATATTAAAGACAGGGAGCCTGCCTTCTGCATGAGGCTGCTGGTCTCGTTGATGTATCGGTCACGTTCTTTTTCCAGCTGTTGGATGATTTTGCGCTGCTTCTGGGCTTCCTGACGGTAGCCATTGATTTCATGCTCCAACGTCTTCTTGTCCTGTTCCAGAAGCTTGACAAGATCTTGCTGCTTATCAGTCGACTGCACAGCTTTGATCATGTTCTGTTAATGGGGGGAGACATATATGAGTACGGGCCAAACACATGAGAAGAAAATGGAAAATATGTTGATTCACAGGCTGTAGTCGGCATTCTGAAGACAACACATGACCTAAAGCGGATACCTTATTTAAGATGTCTCTCTCTCGGACCAGCTCATCGATGGATTTCTTGTCAGCCTCCACTTGTTTTCGGGAAGATTCAAGATCTGCAGAGAGAGAAATATGGAGGCTTTGATTTGATGCTTAAAGACAATTATGTTTGCTATTTCTAAACTGAATTGTTCTTTAAGAAGCAGAAAATGCATCTGTGTGTGTAACAACACAGGTGTAAATTATGAACATTACAGAGCATCTCCTTTACCAGGTGCTATCATATTGATCAACCAAATAGCTTCTAAATCTATTTTAAGGAAGCTGGGGAAAAACAGGAAACACAAAAAAAACTGCCTCTGTATAAGGCAAGCTCTCTCACCTTTCTCCAGACCAGCAATCTGAGCTTTCAGTGTCTCCTTCTGCACGTCCACATCAGCTTTCTGCTCCTCCACCTGGTGGAACTTCTTCTGGATGGCTTCTCTCACCTTTGTTTGTTTAGCAACCTCCTGACGCAGCTGACTCACCTCCTCTTCTCTCATCTGACCAGGCAGGGTAGGGATGGTTGAAGGAAAGTGAACAGATAGTTATTTTGTGCCACAGCATCTATTTGATCTCTCTCTAAATGAAGTGAAACGGTGCCCCCTTGTGGTTCTATTATGGGGTGACTAGGCAAACAGACTTCTCAATATTTTGAATAACTGGACAGCCGTGTACCTTAAGCACATTTGCAGTCTGTTGGTTTTCCAAGGACAGATGATCTTTGGCTGAAGTGAGCTGCTCACACTCCTGCTGCAGTTTGCCATTCTTTGTCTGCATCAGCTCCACATCCTTAACATAGCGCTCATTCAAAACCTGTCACAGGTAGAGATGGAATTCTGTTTATTATCTCCTACAGCACAATATCACACAAACACATGCGCGCTGTTTTACAAACCTGTGATTAAAGAAATACGCTGCTACTAAAAAAAAAAAAAAACTAGTAGACTTCCTTAAAGCTCGGACAATTTCAAGTTATCCATTAGTTTTAGAAAAGTTTTAGAAAGAATCCCTCTTTACTGCTGTCCAAATGTTTGCATATATAAGTCGACGTGTCTGTGTATACTGTAACACACATTCACACTCCTTAAAAAAAGGACCCCTGAGCTGCCCAAAAGTGCCTTCACTAAAATTGATAATTTATCAGAAGCGCAATATGATGTATTAATTATTGTAATTAATAGTGATTCATTGCCATTGTTATATACAGACCCTAATGATTACTGAATGCTCAAAGTTGATACGTTTTTGTTTGCGTTGTTGTATAATAATAAAGAATATGCATGCACTTACCTTTAGCTCTTTTAGCTGCTGCTCCAGTCTCTGTTGCTCCTCTTTGGCCTTTTGGCCCTGCAGATTCAGAGCCTTGATGTCACCCATCTTGGCCTCCATGTCAGCATGCAGCTGCTTTACTTCCTTATCTAGCTTTTCCTTCAGCCTCATCTCTCGGGAAATCTCATTTTGTTGTACCTGAAGTTCCTGCTGGAGCTGGGTTCACACACAGACACATGGAGCAGGTTGTTAGGCTCATTGTGTTGTTACCAGATGTTTAAAGATGCCATTTGATTGAACAAACCTGAGAAATATACTGCAGGGCTTTCTCTCTCTGTGCTTCTATCTCTTGCTGGGTTGTGTTGACGTTGTTCAGTTTTTCTCTGAGATCCTCCATTGTTGTCAGCAGCTGATCCCGCTCTGCGGTCAACTCTTCGTTCATTTTAAAAAGTTCACTGAAAAAGAAAGACAGCTTCCACCATCAACGTACCCCACAGGTTCACAAGATAACTGACTCACCTCTGTTCTTGACTCATAGACAAGCCAGCCTGTTGTTCAGTCATTTTTGTGAGGTTGGAAACTTCTTCATTTAAATTCTTGATGGTCTCTTTGTCCCTCTTCTCCCTATCATGTGCAGCATCAACCATTTTCCAGGCTTTATCCAACTCCTACAGAGGAAGCAGTGGAAAGCTTAAGTCAAACTTAAGAACCGAATGAAAAAACAGGATATGTGTTCTGACAATATACCCTCTTTAGTGAGATTATTGTTGTTTCATCCTCTTGGGAGAGTTTCAGTGCAGCTGCCACTTTAGTAGAGGTAGATACGATCTCTGCATTGAGCTCCCTGCACTTAGACATCAGCCTCTTTTCATTCTCTTGTGACTTCTTCAGGGCATTGATGAGTTTCTCATACTCCACTCTGATCTTGTCCATGCTCGTGTCCCCAATGAGCTCACTGAGGATCATCTGGAACTCCTCCAGAGACCCATAAGCACTATCTCCTGTTGGTTCTGTCCCCTGGAATTATAAAGGAGACAGCTCAGGATCACGTGTATGTGAGGGAAAGATACTCACTAGTCAAAGGAGTATCTCAAATAATAAGATATAAAAAAACACATATGTATTCTGGGCCCTCATGTTTGTTTTTGTATAACAACTTTTATAACATATTTCAGATAATGACTGACAGCTGAGCATGAGGACATGCCATTTGTACAGGACCACAATACATAACTAAACTCATGAGAAAGTTTAATTGTGTCTGACTCCGATAGCCAGAATATAATGTTTCAACCAAAAGGGCGACATTAACATTATCAAGCATGATAACTGACTTCACGCAACGTTACAATTACCGATTTCAATATTTCATATTATATTTCAATATTCAGCTATATTATAAAAGTACATTCCTCAGGCAGTGTAGTATTGTAAACATTTATGAAGTCAAACTCACCTCCATTGCAAAAATATGTAAAGTTTCAATTTCTTCCAACGGTCACAGTAAAAGTCCCATTGATGTTAACATCACCGGTGCTGTTTAGGTTAGTGTTGGTGTTTATGTTGGTTGCATAGCAACGTGTGATCTCGCGAGAAGTTTGCAGGGGAACGGTTCACTGCTCCACAGTACACATAATGCGGTCTATGATCCACACAGAGAAGGAGCAGCATAGAAACGATATTTTATTAACTCAGTGCAATAAATATTTATTTATTTCACTTTTATATCATGATATCTGCCACTGTATTACTCGAAAGTGCGGATTTGAAACTCCATGACCACGGAAAACCGGAGATATGTTTTTTTTAATTTGATAGTGGAAAATGTATTTATCTGAGCAAAAATGTGCAGTTATACTCGGTGGATGGGACGCAGGCGTTTCATTCGCCATTTTAGAAACTGGGAAAAGTGGTCGAATGAGTCGAATCAGCTTCTACTACTCTGCGTGATGACGTTACCTATGCGTCTGGCGTCATCAGAGGAAGCCGCCAAAATGCCTGAATCGTAAGCGAGTGAGAGACGGAGAGTATTTGAAAGAGAGGTTAAAAGAAGAAATTAGAAGAAGATGGAGTGTTTGGATACAAAGACGATTAGAACATTAAATGTGCAGCACACCCTGAACATGTTTTGTGGAGAGGAAGCCGACGAAATTACTTTTATTTTATCTTCATCGTCCGAGGAGGAGGAGAGCGACGAAGAAGAAGAAGAAGATGAAGAAGAAGATGACGAGCTTACAGACCCATTATTTGTGAGCGATGATTTCGACAGTGATGAGAGGTAAGTCAAACAAAACATGAATATATACAGCTTTTTTCCCCTCTTTATTCCCGTATTGTAAACATATACAGAGGACCAGGGCTGACGTGATAAGTAGAGAGAATTTAAAGAGTGACTGGTTTTGTGTGGATCAACGCTTTTGTTACCGCGACAACTAAAGTCCCGTTCCGGGAAAGACTTACCTTCAGCCCGTTACAATATTTTATGTTTGCTTCTATTCATATGTTTATATTTCTTTATTACTTGTAAGGTTTTCGTTTGGAAACTGATTTGTCACATTGTTGTGGGGAGCCAGAGAATTTTAGCACCCATTTGAATCAACTATCCATCATGTGCATATGGGCAATAATCTGATCGAATCTAAAATTGCTCATATCTTATTTTCATGTGTCTGTACACAGATATGAGGATAGTGAACCCTCTCCACAGAGGCCTACCCAGAGAGGGCGTGAGAGGAGGAGTCGGACGAGGTCCAGATCTCCACAGCCACATCATGGCTTGAAGCCCTGGAAAACTGGAGATGACCCTGACACTGCCCCACAAATCAGCCGCTTCATGCCACGGAGACCACCAGGAGCCCAGGTGGACAGTCATGCAACCTATTCACCACTGGACCTCTTCCAGCTGTACTTTTCCCCCACCACAATGCACACACTGTGTGCCAACACTAACAAGCAAGCAGTACGCAATAAAGAAATGGGGAAGAAATACAAATGGACTGATGTTGACAATGAGGAGCTCTACAAATTCATTGGGCTCCTTATCTACACATCTGTGGTGTCACTGCCCAGCATCAGAGATTACTGGAAACAGAACGCGATCACATCTGTGCCGTTTCCAGCTACTGTAATGACGAGAGACCGCTTCAGGGCTCTGCTGTCCAACATCCACCCCAGTGATCCAGAGGAGGACAAAAAAAACGACGAGAAGAAGGGGACTCAATCATATGATAAGATGTGCAAGATGAAGCCCCTCATGAACGACATCCTCAGTGCCTGCCAGGCTCACTATCATCCGAGGAGGGAATTGGCTGTGGATGAACGAATGGTGGCCACGAAGACAAAAACTGAGATTACACAATACATGAAAGCCAAACCTACAAAGTGGGGGATCAAACTATTTGTTTTGGCCGACTCCAGCAATGGCTACACAGTCAATTTTAACATTTATGTCGGCAGAAGGTACACACAGATAGTACATGGGGTTGCATATGATGCTGTGATTAACCTGATCCAGCCATCGTATCTGGGAACTGGGTACCATGTTTACATGGACAATTTTTATTCAAGCCCCCAGTTGTTCCTGAAGCTTGCTGAGATGAAGTTTGGAGCCTGTGGAACATACAGGGACAAGAGGAGAGGGTTCCCAGCCAATAGAGACAATGCTCTCACTAAAAAATCAGAGAGGGGTGCAGTGCGGTGGATCAGGGAGGGCTCCCTGGTCTATGTCAAGTGGATGGACACAAGGGAGGTGTCGGTGTGCTCCACAATCCATCCAGCATCTTCTGGGGAGGTGATCAAGAGGATGATGAAGGACAAAGACGGTTGCTGGTCAGAAAAAACGATCTCCTGCCCTACCCCAGTCATTGCTTACAACAAGCACATGGGTGGTGTTGACCGGTCGGATCAGCTGTTGCAGTATTACTCCACCCACCGCAAAACTCTACGCTGGTACCGCACCCTCTTCTTACACCTTGTGGACATCGCCACCACCAATGCCTACCTTCTCCACTGTGACATCACCACTTCAAAACAGGGGAAGCCCATGTCCCACAAGGACTTCCAGACTGAGCTGGCGGCCCAGCTGTGTGGGGTGGACAGGAGCGGCAGACCAGTCAAGAGAAGCACAGACCATGTTCCTGTTCCCATCGCTGTGGTAACGGACACCAGCCAGAAAGCCACACAAGGACGCAGGATTTGTCAACACTGCCATCAAGTGGAGAAAAAAAGGAACCTCACCCCATGGAAGTGCAAAACCTGCGATGTGGCACTGTGTATTATTGTGGACAGAAACTGCTTTGCACAGTGGCATGTGTAAATTTAAAAAACAAAAAAACAACAACTACAGACCATTGTGTGAAATATTTGTATATAGTTTGATTACATCTCAGTTGTTTCTCTATGTTACATTTGCATTTGAGAATGTTGTTTGTTTTGAAGAGTTGCAGCTAAAAAACAATGTATTTAGTTTTTCAAGTTCCAAAGCTCCAGTTGATTGTTTGTTTTT
>JAVQJX010181185.1:0-12872 GCA_036025115.1 Ambassis agassizii
GATCTTAAATGAAAAACAAATATGTTGAAAAAATACAGGGTGAGCAACTATGCTGTTGTTCTTTAGCCTTATGTTCATTTTATATGCCTGACATACTGTATGTCTCAGCCAGTCATACCTTAATGATAGCTCCAAATAGCCATTAATGAAATGCTAATTCCTACTATTATACAATGAGCTACAAGTCCACTTAAAAATTATAAAATTTCACAGTCATCCTTCTTCATTGTTTCTGCCAGGTCCATAGTTCTCTGTGGTTTTTGACCCGGTTAACACTCATGACATTGGCATGCTCAGACTGGTATGGATAATGGAGCAAAGGGACGACCTTTATGACAAATTAATAATTGATAGAGTAATTGGTTTGGCCTCTTACTGGGGCTGAAGGAGCCCAGGCTTTTTTTTTCCTTCTGCCTCTCAAAGAGAGCCATTATTCTGCACTGTGTGGTCGGCAAAGGGCAAACAGCAGATCAAATATTCACCATGGAGAACACACACACAATTATCCTCGACTTAATGGGGCCAACTTCACAAAAAGTCTAGGCAATGAGCTGGAGCTGACCAATTGGCAGTCACCTTGAAGGAGTTGGTCAACATCCCTGCTAATATGGCCTATAGACACGGCGACGGTGGAAATGATGTTCATCTGGCTTTGTCAACAGAGTAGCAGGGATATGATTAAATATAAAAGGGTTGGGGGTGGTATTTTCACTTCAATTAGACTGGATAGCACTTGCCATGGAATTGCTTGATGGGAGATGATCTTAAAGAGGGTGGTGCCATCCACATCTCAGCATGTCACTCCTCCACCAGTCCTCCCTCTCTCTCTTTTTGACACAGAGATAAATATGCTCTGCCATCTCCCCTTAAACGCAGTCGAGGCCTGCATATCAATTTTTGACAGCGTGGCTTCGCCATCCATTAAGGCGTAATTATGTTAAAGATCTTCTTTCTATTATTTGGTGCTTAGCTGTACACGTAAATCGCAGTGAGGTCAAGCTCTAATCGAAGTCTGCCATTTAGTGACTCTGAGTGCCTTGTAGGTTTTTTTGTAATTGGTCTTTTGAACACTAATGGTATGTCATGACTGATGAGCTCCTCACTTTTGAGGCCCAACGTATGCTTTTTGCCATTAAAGACAGCAGACGGGAAGAGAGAGAGAGCACTTCAGCTTGCTGACTGCGAGCGCATTCCCGGTCATTACTGACTAGTTGGCATTCTTGTGATATATCTTGTTATATCTATTTATTGTGTGAATGGAAGGCATTGGTTGGGGGTAGGGGGGTGGCAGAAAGCTAAAGAGAGGTTCAGAAGGTTTCCTCGAGCAGCAAGGGTGAGCTGACTTATGGAAAACACTGCATATTAACGGCTCACACACATTCAGTGCATGCTGCATGTATAATGAATAATTCGTATTTGTGTTGATGGTGGTGTGCGCTCCCCTTTGCTGGCCCCTCATACATTATTTGTTGTGGTATTGTTTTCCAGCTGTGAGAGTACTCAGCTCTACCTCTCCAGACGTCAGGACGGAGAGGAGTTTTTAGGCTGTTTGCAGTGAGGCTAGCGAGAGGGGGGAGGGCAACTTAACTTGCTGCTTTTGTTTCATTTATTTATATATTTCTGTGGTAAAATAAACCCCCATCCTGGCTTTTTGCATTAACAAAACCTGGAATAATAGCTAAAAATGGATTGCTTTTAACAAAAAGTGTAACCAAAGAGCCTCGCAGCAGAGACGTTCTTTGAAGTGTACTTCCTGCAGCTCAAAGCTGTGGAGGTGCAGCCCATCACCTACTGAATATTCTCAACAACATGACAGCCGGTTACATGAGCTGAGATGAGCACAGACGAGTCCAACGTTTACGGAAAGAAAAAAAAAATTTTTTTGTTGTTGTCCCAGTCCAACACTCCCCTCCTTCCTCTCCTCCCCTTTGTGAGACTACAGTTGAAAAACATGCGGTGCTATGTGCACAGCAGGTGCCTGCAAAACTCCATTGAAACTCTGTTAAACAAACCAGAACTGCTCCACTCTCTGCTCTGTCTGCACTGATGATGGATCAAACGACAGAATGCTGACACGTAAAAAAACAACACAGCGATGCTTGATGATGAGATCAAGTGGAATTTTTACTGTATTGGTTTGGTGTGAATGTCCCATGTTGGACGGCTGGAAGCAGTGCTGCCTAATTAGTTATTCTAGACCATCTCTGAGACAGCGCTCGGGGCAGGTGGGCTGTAAGGAGCCGTCTGGATCCCTGCTGTGATGAAAGGGGTCTGGTTGTCACACAAATTTGATTGGACGGTGTTTAATTGCTACACTCTGGTTGGATGGAGCATTGGTTAATTGTAACCAAAGCTGGCCTGCGAGCTTTGGTTTGTGTGCATATATCAGAGTAAAAGCATGTGGACATGTAACATATGGCACAGGAGCAGTAAATGAGATTTGTGTAGGGCGCTGGATTTCAGCATCAGAATGAACATCCTCTGTTTATCCAGCCTTGACAAGCAGCATAGTCTGGTATGCAGGGCAGCTAAAAGCAGAAGTAAATTCATAAAAAAAAGGAGGGGGGGGGGGGCTGAGACAATTGACTAATCTGCTGCAAACCCAGGATCTGGGTCTTATTGACTTACTGTCAGTGTAATCCATATCATAACCATCTGCTCCGGTGCTGTGAAACACCAAGGGCATATTAGCTGTATGTCTCCTGTGAGGGTTTCAGCTGACAGTAGCCTGAAGGGCTCCGTGGAGTCATTTGGAAGAGTACCTGTAAAGCCACGCTATATGAATCCCAATTCTGCTATTGTATCTTCCTGCTGAAAGCTCGATACTTGTCTTCCCTGGGCTAACACAGGAACATTCTGTGGTAGATTTGACAGAATGGGACAGAGTGATCTTCATCTTTTTGGAGCATTTGTATGGAGTAGTGAATTATGAAGCGATTGGCACCTCGCTATCCATGGGTGTACCTCTGGATGGCTTTGTTTACATCAGTCCTGGTTTGTAATAAACAGATAGAACACCAAGCTGCACTCCTTTGTGAACAGTGCAACAACATATAATAACCACTGTGGGCCAAAAAACACAGAGGTCATTTTCTGTCAACCTCCTCCAATAACCCTCTCTCTCTATTCAGTGCTTCCCAGAATCCACCCAACGATGGTGGGGGTTTTAATGAAACCTGCTGACTTCTCTCTTTCCACTGTGACACGAGCTGGTATAATGACCAATGTAACAACTCTGTCCATCTCTCTCACTCTCTCTCTCTCTCTCTTTCTCTTTAGTTGGCCTTGACACTGACCCCCATCTAAACATTGCAAATTTCACCTTTCATCAGCTGGGAGCAGAAGGTTTTCTGTGTGGCTGGTCCCACACTGCAGGGTTGAGTGGGGACAGCAGCGATAGGTAAGGCAGCCCTAATCTAGTCTTTGTCACTAAATATCAAGTAGACTACTGGGATAACAGAGCGTGACAATGCAGGATAAAGCGCTCCGGACGGGTGTTCATTCCACGTCTATTTCTGTTCCACCCCTGTCTCTCTGTTCCTACGTCTCAGTTCCCTGCACTACCCCTGTCTTGTTACACTGTTATCCCAAGTCTGATCCCTGTTCTTAGTTTTAATATCTTTCTCTCCACTAGGTGAATCTCAGAAAATGAAACGTGGTGTTTGTGTGTGTGTAAGGGGGGCATTGTGCCTCCCTGGGCTGTAGTCTGAACTGCTGGACTGATGAGTCAATACAGGTACCACAAGCCGTAGCTTTTAGCAGAAAACCAATATGCTGCGTTATCGACTTGTCTAAAGATAAAACAATGCTATATTTTGGTGGCTTGAGCATCTTAAAAGCTGTAAATAGTGTTCGAGTCAGGGATAGAGGGGAGCGGAGACAGAGAATTAGGGTGTAAAGAGAGAAGGAAGATGTTACAGTGGCTTCGCTGGCACATTTAGGCCAAGGTTTCCTGATGATTTATAGACTCGCACAAGGCCTGGTTTTATTGAGTGCTACGGCAACATAAGGCTGTCATGGACACTGTCCTTATAATGGGGCTTTTCTTATTTTCTTTTTACTGCAGCAGGTAGCTAATTCTATGCTAATGGAAGGCTTTTCTTAGCAGGAGAGCTGTCAACTAGCCCACCTCAACTTTGAGTTGCACGCAGACAAGAACATATTGGCTAGTCCAAGGCTCAAACCTCAGAGGGGAATTAATTTGTTTCTTTAAAGGGGGTGAGAAAAAAAGAGGCGCCTGTGGAGTTAAAGAGAAATGATCATCGAGCTGTCTAAAAACATATGGAGACGGACCCTGAGAGACACGGAGAATGAAGATAAAGCTGTTTTCCAGCTGCTGTGAGGACTCATGTTATCGGGTTAGCTAGACGAATGAACAACACTTCTGGCGAGTGGCGAGCATGGACCTTATTTATAAATAAAAGTTAAGAAAGATCTTCCTTGTTGTGAGTCATTATAGATTGGCTCAATCAGTGTCCCAACCCCCCACCCCCCTATCAATCTCCCAACCTCTCCATAAATGCCAAGAGCTGATAATTAATGATAGATTGGTGGTTAATGAAAGATTTACGCGGCATAAAGGATGCTTGGCAATCAGGTGGCGTGTTGGAAGCTTTTGAGCTTTGACAGCAGAAGGCACATCAATTGCGCCCTCGAGACAAGTGCGTGTAATGGCCCGACAGTCAAAGCAATGACAGTTGTAGGTGAGGTTAAGGAAAAAAAAAAAAAAAAGAAGCCAGGCGTGTCTCGGTCACCAGTTGTGACACACGGCAGAAGGCGACCCAGTCGGCCCAGAGCGTCGTCGTGACAAACGCAGACAGCCATTTAACCTCCAGCCCTCCTCAGGCACATCAGAGAGGGATAGAAAGGAGGGGCGGGTGGGGACTTCAGAGCTACACAATCCTGACAAAATATTTAATTCCGACTTAAAAGGTTATTTCACAATAACACGCAGTCCCCCTTGCCTCTTTTTCTCTCCGTCTCCTTCCCCTCCACAGCATTCAATTTATTTCCTTCAGACACACGCTTCACTGGGTACTGTAGTTGACTCCCTCACTCACTACAACTGCTGGCTTATTAAGTTTCCATGGCAACTTGCCGCATCCACTTGTGTTTTATTCCAGCCTGTTGGGACCCCACAGGGTAAAGCTTTAAGCCGGAACACCAGGAAGCGATGGCTTTAGAGGGGGAAGAACAACCTGCGGCAGCACCGAGGAGAGGGATTGTTGGAGAATTGCTCATTGCCCTCCGCTCCATTTAACCTGCTATGAGGCAGTGGAGCTGAAGCACTGCTTTTTTTTTTATGTCACTGTGTCTCCTTACATCAGGGCAAATATTAAAATATATTGACAAAACCATTGGAACTGAAACTACCTGCAGGGGAGCAAAGTCTCTGTGTTTTACAATAAAACAAATTCTAATAAAAAAAATTAAAAAAAAATCTTTGCAGTTAAAATCTTTTAGTTTTTTAAAGGCACAGTGCTCTGCTGCATCAGGACAAAATACTGTAGCTGTGTGGGATCCTTGCGTCATCCTTGTATCCAGAATGAAACACAAACATTCACCAGAGGAAGAATCCTACTGAGTTCACATTTATAATATTTTAATTGCACCACATCTGATGGACATTCAGAGTTATTGGCAGTAAAACTTTACAACTGTTGTCTTATCTATATATTGAATCCTATGGGTTTCTATTATGTGGTTTAACTATGTTGCTTTACTATGAAACTTATGACGAAGCTGCGAGTCTCAAACCAGCTTTGTTTCATAACAATGGAGCTCCTGCTAATATTTCACAGTTGTAACTCAATTCTTCAGGGTTCCTATCATTCTTGGGTGTTCAAGAACGCCCCTCCCTCATTAATGTCTGTAACCTTAGAAATAACGACTGCTGAGCTAATATGGACTGCCATTGATTTGATCATACATTTTCATTTCATTACTTAATTATCAATTCAACTCCCTGGAACCTTTTGGACGCCAACAGATGTAATCTAACACACTATAAGTTAATAATGCCAATTTGATTTTACAATTTGGAATTTTATATGCATACTAAGTAGCCTTTTTAGGATTTCTACCAAAGAGATAATTAATTATTTCATATACCAAATGAGAAATTGTCTTATCTTTAAATGACTCTTCAAGGTATTACGGCAGATTTAGAATTTCATCTCTAATTTGATGCAGTTCTTTCAACGCATCTGCGCCCACATTATAGTCTTCATTAAGTGTCTATTCTATGAAAGACCACAGATTTCATTAACATAGGCTTCACAGAATCAAGGCCTCTTTGAAAATTATTCCTCTTGTAATGTGTATGCTCAAGGCAGAAAGAGAAAGGGGGATCTTTGTTAAAAAAAAAAAAGCGCACGCGTTTTATGTCATTTCATTGACAAATTACCATTAAATGCACTTTGACCACACCAAGCCACAATCAGTGCCCTGTCAATGGACTGAGTGTGAGGTCAAGTTCACTGGAAAATGGCTGTAAAAGGCGATTAGATGAGGCCCTGACTGCCCTGGTTAAATAATACTGATGTGGCACTTGCCTCACAGAGCAGTGTGAGTCAGTAACAACAACAGTAGTTTGGTGTGTTTTTGTTTCCGAATGTGGACAGATGTAATGCCCATACTTTGAGGGGATTTTGGCTCATTAGGAGCCAAACTTATGAAAACATTTAATCTGTGTGCAGAAAGGATAATTAGAGACAATGAATACGTCTAACACTAATTGTTTATCCCCCGGCCAGCACACAACCATTAACAAACACGACTCAAAGCCATCAATTAATCTCCGTTATGACAGAGGCATTAAATACAACAGTTAGGACAGAAATGAACAAGCTCTAATACGTGGGAGGGAAAAACGGCAGACTACATCCGACACTGTTAGAATAATAATAATTTAATTTTTCTCATAGCACTTAGTGGGTGCAAAGAGAGAAAACACCACAGGGATCTGCTCACTGGCTCTGATTTAAGAGTGAAGGCCATTGGGGGCCAGATAGTAGATCATGAATGGTTCCACTGTGTCTCAACCTCGAGCTACAGAGCTGAACCACATTAAACACACTGGCACCCACTGCACACTCCACTGGTCCAATCTTTTCATTGCCTTGGTATCACTATGGAAACCCTCCCACCACCACCACCACCCTCTCACACAGTCACTCCCACAACTGTCCTATCCTCAGTAATCCTCAGGGCTGTAAGGAAACGATACTGAAGCATGACTGAAAGGAATGGATTGTCGAGGTGGCTGGTGGAAGAAAAAAAAAACCTTTAAAAGGACTCGGACAAGTGTGTCATGCCTCTAGTTATTCGTCCACACCTGGGTGAAGGTATGTGTGTGCCAGAATCAATAAGAGCAGAATCATGGAACGCATGAACCCAGTCAGCCAGGAAGCCATGCCCTCATGTTTGTGCATGACTGGCTTGTGTGCACCTTTATGAAAATCACCTTTGATTAGCTGCAGTTTATCAGAAGCAGCGGTGTAAATACCACATGTACTGCATTCACTGCCTACTGTCAGGCTCAGGCACAAAGGGATCATTCTGTTAGTGTGGTGATCTCATTGCTAAGCCATCTCTCCCTCGCTGTTTGTGCCATGGCCTTGGTAGGATATCGGCCTTGAGACACAGATTATTGTCCATTCTGTGTTTTTTTTTCCTTCTTCTTTTGACTACTCCACTAAGAATAATCAGGATTTCCTTTGTTAAATTACATTCATATATGGAGTTTCCACAACATGCTGAGGGGAGGTGCAGTGACTGATAAGAGGAGGGAGTAACAAAACTTTGAAAGCAGAAGGGGGAGTAAGGGAAGATAAAAAAGAGGGAGGGAGGGAAGGACGAAGAGGGACAGAGGATGATGACAAGGGGTGTGAAAGACAGAGACAGGAGGTAATAAGTCCCTGCTTCAATCTGGTGTTGTTGAGCAGGGGTAGTAGCAGAGCACACATTCCATTAGGCAGTAAATATTGACTCAGCAGCGAACAACTGGTTTCTATTGCATAGTAAACAAAGCTATTGTGTGCCTGGCAGCCCCGAAAGGCCTCTGTTTGCACATCACGCTCATGGCTGATAAGTAGGCAGTCTCATTCACTATGGGGGTCTTATACATCTTCTTTTTCCTCTGTATCCCCCCTAACCCCCCTCCATCTCTCCTCTGCATTTTTTTCTGTCTGTCTCCCACTCTTGGCCTCCAGCCACCAGGGCCAACAACCTTGACTGTAATCCTCATCCACATGGTGTTTTCCAAGTAGCTGAATGTGCGTTTGAATTAATCATGGGCGTTCCTATCAGAAACAATCGGTCCAGACATGTTATGCGGCAATAACCACTGGCCTAATAGTCATCGACTGGCAGCTCATCAGCATTTATGAAATGTAAGACGCTTGGCGAGACAAATGAGCGCAGCGGTATTTACCTTGATGACTGTACTGAGGGCTGGCCTTGTTTGTCTGCAGATTACATTGTGCCTTTACATGTTGACCTGTGAACCTCGAAGGATTTGTGGCCTAGGAGTGGACTTATCTTTTTACCTGGGACTGTAAAATGTGCATCCACACCCTCTTCTTGCGTTTGTGAAGTGACACATTGCATGCCCTCCCACTGTTGCACCATACTGACTGATTCAGGCTGTGAGTGCACAGAGTTGTGCAACATTAGTCAAGAACGTCGTGGCCCAGGTGAGTGCATTCTGTAAGGTGAAATATGGTGTTATCAGTGTGACACAGACAGGAAGAGACTGTATGCAGGTGTGTTACTGCCACGGAATTGGGTAATTGTCTAAATTGTTTTTAAATTAGCTCAGAAAACAAAAACCCTGATGTGGGAAAACCACACTTTCAAAACTCTTGTGGGTTCATGAACATT
Organism: Ambassis agassizii; assembly: GCA_036025115.1. Taxonomy (NCBI): domain Eukaryota; kingdom Metazoa; phylum Chordata; class Actinopteri; family Ambassidae; genus Ambassis; species Ambassis agassizii. Next base: position 8,884 of record JAVQJX010181185.1, read on the forward strand.
TCGTGCCTGAAATGACTATATGGTACAGTATGTAAAGCAACACATATGTGTTGAAATACCAGTTGTGTAACACCAACTTGCATGTGTACTAACATGACACAACTCACTTGAACGTGGAGGACACGGTGCTGTAATTCTACAGTACAACATGAAAAACCAGACCTGCAGCCACTTGCGATTTTGTAAGCGCCGGAACGGTATGTGCATCCTCCCACCAACACACACACAGACACGCAGACACAGAAACACAATCACATACAGCCTGCCAAAGTGACACCTACTTAAAAAGAAACCCCACACTATCCTGTGCGGTATGTACGTTTTAGATGGTGCATTATAATTACATTGCTTTTGTCACTGTATGATACGCCAACAGATGTTCAGAGAGGAAGTGCCCAGGAAGGCGCAGTGCTGTTTATCACAATCTGCCGTGAGTCCTGTAATATCAAGCCGAGATTGAAGACTTTAATACTGCTCCTCCACAGCAAAGAAAAACGGCAGTAAAAATGAAAGCCAACCCATCAAAGCACAATATGTCCAGGCGACAGCTTTGCAGAAAGCTCCCTCCTCCTCCTCCTTCTCTTCCTCTCCCATCCCCCCCATGTCTTACTTCTGCTCCTGTCCTTTCCTCATTCATTTTCCTCCTTCATGCCTTTTCGTGCAGAACCACTGGCAGCATCTGCAGGCTGCAAGTGGTCTCTAATACACCGTGACCTTTCTATTGTTCAGAGGGCAGCTGGAAAAAGTGAAGATGGGAGTCCTACCAAATCAAATATTTGATTCATAAACACTAGAGCCCCTGAGTCAAAGAGGGCCGATGTAATTCCACTGGAGGACTCAAGGATCTTCAGCGCTAAAGACCCAAAGAAGAGGCAGAACACCCTCATGAATTGTCTTTCTTTCTCCAACTAAATGTTTTAGCGTGCAGCTGAGGGGGGGAAAAAGTGAAAAAGAAAGCAGAGGAGATCATTTGAATAATGTTTCTGTCAGCTTCATCCCCCAATCCTACTTCACTCTCCCCTTGGTTCATCTTCACATCCCCCTGGGAAGAATCTCCTATGATTTACTGCAACACACAGCATATTCTACGTACACAAACCACACACATACATGGCAGATCACCATCATGCCTGGTGAATTGAGGCAAATTTCACTGGGGTGGATTTCAAAGTGAACATTGATTGAATTCCCCACTGTTTCCCTTCCTTATGATACAGTGTGTCCTAATGTAGTGCTTCTGGAATAAAAATGGATGGTCATGAATGGGAAAGATTATTTCAAAGGCCACTACTGCTATTTTCTCTGAATATCAATGTTGCTCTCAGATTTTGATCCCGTACAGCAGAATTGTATGGGTTTGATATCAGAGAACAAAGGTTATAGCCCACGGCGAGGTTTGATACTAGCCTGTATTCCCCAGTGAAAGACAAGGGACATCTACAAGACAAGTTTCTATTACTGTATGCTTTCTGCACAACTTTTCTGTCATCTGATCATCTGAAATCTGACTCACAATTATAGGGAATTTATGTATTTATGCTCAGTATATACAGGAAACCTGAGCCTTCATTTCAAATGCTTTTAAGAGTCTTATAAAACTTAACAAGTGTGAGTCCATAAGAGTATTAAGATCGACAAATCCCTGGTGTAGAATTAACAAGACAGTGATTTAAAACTAAACAAGCAAGCATTTGCATACATTTTAAGATGCCTTAAATTTTATATTAAGGTCTGTAAATTATGTTTATAGCTCAATTAGGGAAACAATATGTATTTGTCAAACATAAGGGCAATGAGTAAGCCAGTGTATGAGGTTAAAACTAAAGTCAGTCTGAGTTGTTCTAAATGTTTTTCCCCTCCTGTTGGTCAGGTATTACCCCTCAGTCCCACACAGTGAGTTTGATCGGGGCCACTCTAGTCAGCGCGTGTGGTCCCATCAGACGCACTGCAGGGTGTTTCAGAGGAAAGCCTGTCTTATTTGATGTTGAGTCACAACAGAGTCTGTCTCCATCAAGTAGGTTGAGTGAGCAGGATGTCAGAACTGCACAGGGTTGTTTGCAAAATAAAAGACCATGTGTGGAGTCCTGTTTGTGCTTCACATTATTACATAGATGTATCTAAAACAATTTAACAATGAGCTAAAAAAAATGTTGTAGTCAATGTCGACCTTTAGCTTGTCATGATCCAAACTGAATGAAACAAATGGAAGAACTCTTAAATACCAGGATCCCAAGAAATAACAAATCTCACATGCTATCTTTGAACTCAGCTGAGAACTAATGAATGTACTCTATGAGGCCAAAATCATGAAAATGTGCAACACATCAGGTTTTATCAAGGAAAGAGTGTGGACTTGTAGTTAACAAATGCCGCACTGAGTAATGAAAGCATCATCATATTAGGCTCTTCTGAAAGGAAGGTAAAATGAACAAACAATATAAAATCAGGGGTGTATTTGGAGTCAAAATGGCATCTTTTGTTCTACTTATATTTGTTGCCAGTCCTGATTCAAACCGGAGTGTCAAACTCCACACGATTGAAAGTTGTTCCCACATTCTGTACACATGACAATTTTCATTTTATCCATTTTAGCAGACAAATTTCTTAAATAAAATTCTAAATCAAATAAAATCAGATGGAATAAAAATGGATGACAGGGTAAGTTTATGTAGCTGTCAGAAAACTAAAGACTGAGGCCATTATCAGGATATTGCCTGGTTGGAAGGAAAGGTCATAAAAGTTGCCATGTGTGGAATCAAATCATCTGAGAAGACGTGAGGGGATTTAAGCGTCTGTTAAAGGAAAACACCGGCACTGGCTCCTGCTTCTCGCCTCATTCACCTCATCACATTTCTGCCTTTTTATTATCCCATCCTCACATGGATGGAGTTTGAGCCCCAATCTGCAAAAACACATATTTTAAATGATCTCTTCTGTTGATTTCTGGTGGTATGGAGTTTTCCGTTTTCCTGCTTTAAACTTGATTAGACTTCAGCATCATTTTATTTTTTTGGTAATGCCAAGCCAAAAATATGCTCAGAAAAAGAAAAAAGGTGATGATTATGTTGCCCTTTTCATCTAAGTGATAGTCTAGGTGATTCGTACATAGTTATTATTCAGTCAGGTAGCTACAGCTGAAGATCTTCAAAGGGCCAGGTAAGACCATCAAGGATCAAAGACTCACACGCACCTTCTACACAGTATGATCCAGTTTCTAAGCTGGAACATATGTACAATCAACTGCTGGAAGTGAATCAAACATGATTTACTATAACTAAGATGTACGTGAAGCACCCTTTATGTCTGTTATGCAATTGGCAGGGTTGCTTTAAATAGCTGGTGTGCAGAAACATTTCTGCGTAGGACAGATATAGATACTGGGCTGACTTGTGTAATCATTCACGACGGTGAAGAATGTCCACACTGCAGACTGCAGTGCCTGCTGCCAGAGGAACATGGGCACTCTGACATTTACAGTAGGATGTGCACTGTGGCCAAGTGTTGCTCCACTGCAGGAACTCAGGTGAAGATGCAAGAAAGTCAGAAAACTTACAACTAATCTTCATTTTGTGATTCTGTTTGACTCATTAGAGCGTAATAAAGCAATGTAAATCAATATATCATTAGACTTCATTAGGTGCATAATAAGCTACCAAATCATGAATCATCCTGAATCACCAATCATCCTTGTTGACGTGTTGCAGTTTTGTTAATGGCAGGTTTTGTGCTTTCAGAGTTTACCCAGAGCCAATCAGATCTTGCATTTACCCCCTACTGCCTGGTTAGCTTACATGAGTGTGTTTAACATCCCATTCCTGTTTAGACAGATATTTTATTGATCCCTGGGGGGAGTTCAGGAGCTTCACCTATCAATTCAAAGCTGAAAACAACTTCCATATTTAACAAACAGACCTTGCAATGTCACAATAAATTCCAAAAGATTCCCAATAATCACATGAAAAAACAACGAGGGAAGGTTTTACTCTTGA
>JAVQJX010181233.1:0-12849 GCA_036025115.1 Ambassis agassizii
GTGTGGACATACAATTAGTAACTTTGTAATAACTGAGCTGTATCTAACCAGACAGGATTTTCTATGGTTCATTCTGCATCTACTCAGGTTTGCGTGAAAGGCTGTCTTGTTTTGTTTTAATTGATTGATGTTCAGTCTGCACAAATTACATGCTTGATAGCAAGGTTATTGATTTTAATTTAATCTAAGTTTCTAAAGTGAAATTCATTTTGTGATGGATTGAAAATGATCTCTTGGAGTCCGTTGCATCGATCTCGTTTGTTCTCAATTTTTAGGAAATACAAAAGTGACAGATGTTGTAGTCCTTGAAACTTATGTTTTGTATTCATGCTTCCCCGATGAGGGGAATCTAATCAAAATCTAATCAATAAGCTCTTTAGGTATCAGACATCACAATACAGATATATGACTGGATCACACACTGGATAACATTCAATGTTTATGCTACTCATTTAAAGTGATAAAAACAAATTTTAAGTGTACTGCATATAAGTAGTAATTTGGAAATAATTCTGATTATTTCGCTGCTTCCACAGGTGACTGACTTTTGATAAATGATGGCACAGTATTAATACACCAAACTAATCAAAGGTTAATGTGTTGGTTTACACTAACTTAATGATCTGTGGCCTAAATAACAATAAAGCACAGCCCAATTAGTATGTTTATGAGAGTACTTTCATTTGATAGACGACCAGGCTTTGTTCAGCGCCTCTAGCTAGCATGGCTAACCTAATGTAAACACGTCAGTGTCCAGCACTCCAGTGACACAGAGTTGTAAAAACATTTATAGGATTAAGAGGATGGTGAGTGGGGGTTTGACAGTGAATGTGTATAGGTGTGTGAGTGTCAGCTGATATACTGCGCATGCAGTTTTTCTGCTGAGTGGAGTGTTTTGTAAATGGAGTTGAATCTTTTCTCCTTTTTTTTTCTTGTTGGAGGTAATGGGTTTATGAATAAATTCTAGCTCTGTTTCAATGTCACTTCTCCTGGGTGCCAAGGCTGTTGTTGTACACACACATTCCAGTGCATACAATCATAGACACAGGCACACCTAATTCCTAGTCAAATATCCCCTGTAAAGCCTAAAGTATTTATTTTATTTTGGGGTATGACTCCAGAAATCCATGTGGCATGTTTGACTGGAGTGAAGTCAATTATGTTTGATTAATGACACAGTTTTCCTTATATTTAATAGCACTGCTGATGCTCTGTTAACATCCATTTCTGTCATCTTTGTTGAGAAAACCTGTCTGGACATTTTTTAAGGTAACAGTTATTCAAGCTTACATGAAAGCATTGCCATGTTTAAAAAGTATTTTTTCCATTATATGAGAAGAATGAGTTTACCTGAGCAGGCTTTTTGTTTACCTAAAAAATCTGAGGTATATCTAGGCCTGCATAGATGTTTATTTTAGGTTATTTTAGTTTGGTGCTTGCATTTTATAATTTTTGAGATTTAATAAACATAATCCAAAGTTTCCTCTGTTTTAGAGAGATAAATGCAGGTGGTTTTCAGAATTTGTAATGTATAAACTTACCTGAAACATTTTCAAACATGCCATTTACCACAGAAATATTTTTTTGTGTTTAAAAGAACAAGATTGCATTTGAATAATGAGATAAAGTTTATCTAATAATTGGCTACAATGTTCCTTTTGGATGTGTTTCTTTTGATAAGCCTCTGTTCAATGATGTTTGATTAACACATTTTATACACAACAGAAAATTCCCTAGAAAAATAAACGATATATTTTCTCTCTAATGGCTAATCGGTTATGTTCAACCAGTCATGATAAATATAGAATGTATTCTGGCGTCTTTTTAAACCATTATTAAGCATGGATGCTCCCACTAACACACAAATGTTCTGCATAGTATTTCAGCTCAGACCTCCCTAATTGGTTTAACATTAGCAACCACAATCAAACATGTGCTTTTCTTGAGCAGGGGAAGTCGTAAACCTCAGTATTTACTTTGTGTGCCCCTATTTGCACCATTAAAACAGCTAATAGGTAATAATGCCTCTACCCCAATTGATAACAAGTGCATTTAGGGCTTTAAGACTGTGTGTGGGTTGTTATTTGTTTGACTGCAAACTTTGAGAGAGTGAACTAATGGTACAATTAGGGTCAATTTTAAGCTAGCTATGTTCTTTTTGGACAGCCATTGCCAGCTTATTTATGCTAAATGGGTCATGCCGCAAATATTGTAAATAAAAGGCTTACATGGGCACTATGATGATCAAGTTAATAACTGCAGCTCACCTTCTCATGATTTGACATTTTCACCATGCTCAGCATATCTATCATTTCTGAGATACAAGCCTACCTCCAAGCCTCGTCCAATCTTACACCCTGACACCTACTGAAATCTCATCCAGTATCACCAGCTAATAGCTCAAGAGTGACTTACCCCCTCAGCTGTTTTATGACTGGTATTTTTTATGAGACCACAGTGGGCCTTCCAGCCCTGAGAGGTCAGACAACTCGACAGCAGCGGTCAGAATGAATGGCTCATTTCCTAGCCGTGGCGTGATGGACAGGACACAGTTCCTCTAGCCTTTCCTCCAGGCTGTCAATGACGAGTCACACAGACAGAGCAAATCTTAAAGTGTGTGTCAAACCACTGTCTGCAAGCCCTGCTTCATGTACTGAACACCACATGGGTCATTATGAGCCGTTTCAATGCGACAAATCTCCACAGAGGACACAGTTTCAGATCACTCAACAGGGTCTGTTCCAGTGTAACTGGAAAAAGGTAGCTTGTATTTAGCCACCCCCAGAAGATGTGGTTGATTTCATTTTATATGGAGTGAAACAATGAGTCAGGATGGGCTACTGCTGAGTTCTCATTGTAAAAGGCAGCTATCCCATCTGGAGGTGACCGAATGGGATTTAATTCAGCCGGCACTGGATATCCTCGCTGTCGTCTTTTATATGTTCATGAGACGAAAGGAGCAAAGGAGTGCAAAGGGGGGGCTGTGTGGCTCTGAAAATGAGAAGGAATTTTGGCTTTTGCCTGGTGCATTTTATGAGAACTCAAAGTAAACGTCACTGGACAGCCCACTTGCAGCTCAAGCCCCCGTGACTATAGGATATCTCTGGTTTCCATCATGACAAGAGGCGCGTGCATGAACACCCACAATCATGTATAAAGGGACAATTATGCACACGTGCAAACACATCCTTACAAAAACACACACATTTACTCACATGTATCAATGCCAAACCCATGTCCCAGTGACTTCTCACACACAGACACACATTGCTTCCACAATATGTGTGTCAAACTCATATCAAACGCACAATTCGTTCTCTGTGTCTCTGTCCTTCACACACACACACACACACACACACACACACACACACACACACACACACACACACACACACTGCAGTGAAGGTCTGGGAGCAATCAAATAGCTGCACTACACAGTCTGAATCCTGTTTTCCTGTGCGTCTGCACCCATGTACCAGTGGTTCCTCCCCAGTGCTCCAATAAAACCTCACTAATGATCGCCCTCAACCCCCTCGCCCACACCCTGGCTCTGGAACCTGGCCTGTAGATGCACATACCGAGGGGCATTTTACGAGTCAAGCGGTCGTCCTTACCCGTGATGTCATCTGCAGCTCTCACTTAATCCCACCAATCCCCCCAAGATCTGCCAGGCAGACACATTTGAATAATACAGCTTTCTTTCTCATTTTTTGCCCCTCTTAATGTCTTCTTTTCTTGTTTGTTTGTCAGGCTGTGTAGAGTACTGCTTAAGCACCACACAGAGGCACAGATACACACACACTTACTCTCTGACTCTGTGGGTGGATATTTTTATAAAGGGCTTTTCCCAAAATATACTGCTTGTCCAATTACTGACACATTAACTGCTTCTCATCTGACGCACCAAGCAGCGAGCGGACACTGACTCACTGTTTTCAGAATGACTCTATTGAAGAAGCATAGAGGGATTATGGGTTTCTTTCTGCCCTCTACACAGCTACCACCATCCAAATAGGAAGTAGTCTGACATGCACTAACCCTCTGTAAATGTCCCACTTCATGCCTTTTCGTGGAAAAGCAGATATGTATGATCTGCTGTATCTGTTTATCTTATTTTTTTTCTTGTTTAATTCGGCCACATTTGCATGTAAAGAAACATACAAATAAAGTTCCATTTATGTAAAACATTAGCTAACCTTGAACTACTTTGAACTACTCTTATGTAAAGTCATTCTGATCCTAAAGGAGAATATACATTTAAGCCTTCATGCACAGGATTTTGTCTGATTTTTGCAAATAATAGTGATGAATTCGAAATTCAATGAAATGAGTCCACAGGTGACACTGATGTATAATTTCTGCTGCCTAATCAGGTCTGGAAAATGAATGCATTAAGACAGACAAACTTGGTGTAGTTGGTAGTCGGTAGAATTTTTTTTATCCCTCTTCCAGTATTGCTGCATTTTATATTTTTGTAAGACTGAAGAATAGAGTATACATGTATCTACTTCAAACTTTATTTAGAATTAATCAAGTTAGCCTAATACTCTTATGTTTTACATAACCTTAAACTCTCCACTGCTCTCTCTCCCTGTCTCACATATACACACACACTGTTCAACATCCAGCACTGGTTGCTAATTATGGAGGAAATGACCCCTTCACTCATTTGAAAAGTATCCAGGCAAGCTCTTACAACACCTACTCAATTAGCTGTCATTTGTCCCCATGAAATGAATGGCACTCTCTCGCTCCTCAGTCACCCCAAACACATGAACACTTTAGTCTTTGATCTTCTGTTGAGTTAGATCAAATCTTCCACCAGTGAAGTGAAGAAACATTTAACACTCAGATGCTCGATGTGGGAATAGAGTGCGCAGGATATTTGAATGGCTGAGACTACAAACCTGTATAAATTTGTTTTAACTGAAATTCCAAGGTTTGTTGCTGGCATATTTGTTTGGGAAAATGTAACTGCAAATGTAAAAAGAAGGTCCTCTGCCGTCTACTTGTGATTCTTTCTTTTGAGTTCTGTTAACAACTTCTTGTCTGAAAGGATGTTCAGGCCTGAGAGGACAGGTGACCTGCCTTCATCCTCCTTTCTCCTACTTTTGAAAAGAAAACAAGTCATAAACCAAAAAAAAAAATTCAGCTGAAAACACTGGCTGAATGGAGAGAGGGAGGAGTAGATGGAGCAAGAGAGTCCATTAAAAAGAATGACGGCCACAAAAAGAGAGGAAAAAATCCCCAAGGCAGCACACAATACTATAGCTGGGGTTAAGTGCTAGGATTTCAGTCGATGGGGGATTTGGGGGTCCCTGCGTTTTTAAGCCTCTGTCCCCAAACCTTGCCTTCATCCCACCTCCCTTCCCAATACTCTTTCTGTCTCTCTCTCTCTCGCACACACACGTTTCTTCTAGATCTACCATCTCCACCCCCTCCATCCCCAAGTCCCAAGTCCATCTGCCATAATCAGAACGATGATATACGGGCCCCATTAAAAGAGAGGGGCTGCTGACATGCAGGACAATAGCCCCTCACAGCGTGTCCAGGAAGCCTGCCCATCCAGGTGCACTCTCCCTTACAGCCAGAGGCCTGCCACTCTCCCTGCTTCTCTTTCTCACTTGCTCTCTTTCTACCTCTCTACCCCTCTTTTTCTCTCCTTCTCCCCCAGCTCTCCAAACGCAGTGTGAGCCTATTGAAAGGGGAAGGTAGAAACAGGAGAGGAGCAAAAGGAGGTGAGGAGGGGTTGTATGGAAGTAAGAAGGGATTTTCAGGGTTGAGATTCAAGGGAGAAAGAGAAGGGGTGAGGCGAGTGGGGGAGAGCTCAGGTGTGTTGAAAAGACAGGACATTTGAGCAGTCATTGATGGGGGGGGGGGGGGGCGGGGGAGTTGGGTTCAGTGAGCTTGAAACAATGGTGATAATAAAAGTCTCCCCTTTCACTCCATGTGCCTCACTGCTTCTCTTGCTTTTTCTCTTTTTGCTCACCCTCTCTGTCCACCTGACCTACCACAGCGCATCGCGGGGCACGCGGAAGGCTAAAGTGAGGGAGGCGGAGGAGGGACGACTGATGGGATGGGATTGGTGGCGAGGGGGGTGGAGTGCATCACCCATCAGCACATCCTCGCTGACAGCCACTGGCTTATCCATCACCAGGTAATTTAAACCTGAAGGGTGGGGAGGGGTCCACACACATGTCTGAGGGAATGGGCACATCCACTGTGTAGTTTTTATTCCATTTTTTTCCTGTAGTTGCAATTATTGTAATCTTTTTTTTGCGTTATAAATATTAGAAATAGTAAATTTACTGACAAATGTATTGGACTTTTGCCCAATATTTTATTATTTATTTATTTATGTATTTTGAGAATACTAATGTGCAAGAATTAGACAGCTTCTGTTTTTATAGTATCATTGTGAAAAAGGAAAAGGGTCTCAGCTAGTAGCACTAGTACTGGCACTAGTTTGTTTATTTAAGATTGAAAAATACACTTCACATAACGATAAGAGACATTTTTTTTGTTTTTTATCTGGCCTTGTTATGGCCATGTCTATAAGTTACATTTCACTATATTGTTCTATTGTAAGCGCTAACAGTCTATTGAACCATGAAGGCATACAGTTGCTGCCTTTCTATTCAGCAACATTGTAGGCCACTAACAGACCCCCAAGAGCCTCCAAGGTCCATTGCACAAATCCTCCTTTGCGCAAACCAGTCCTTTTATATACGCCGACTATATGCCCTCAGCACTCTGTGTGGTCCTCAACTGTTCTTCCACAAAAAGAGAGGAAATGATAAAGACACTGGACATCTCCATCTCAGATGCTCATTTTTCACCTTCAATGGCCAAGATTCAGTTGTAATGTAGATAATAGACTTTTCTGTCTCACTCAATTTTAGCTCCTACTTGCATGAGCAGGATCATCAGACTCTTATGGGATTTCTTTTGTTTTTGGTATTAACCACCAAATGCACTGAGCCAGAGTTTATCTTGCAGCTTTTGATTTCTTCCTCCTCGTGGCTCACAAACTCTTACAGATATGTGGCCAGCATTGTTCTACAGTTAGATTCATATCGGTATTTAGAGCTGTTTTCCAGAACATCTCCACGTTCACTTTTAGGTAGAGGAGACACATCTCTCTTTTTAGCCAAGCTATCTTGCCTTCAGCTCTCTTGCCTTCAACTCTTAAGAGGGAAATGAAAGCTGGTTGGGGAGATGCAGTCAACAAGGTGGTAGGAATTTTAATGACTGGCTTTCTGCTGCCTTTTCCTCTCCCACCGTTTTGGCACTCAAATAATGATCCAGCAAGCTTTGCCATTTGGCACCCACTGACTTTCCTCATAGAAAAGGTGGTGGTGGACAGAATAAAGGGCAAGTCCACCACAACCCCCTTCCCATTCTCTTGATAAAAGAATAAGTACATTTTAATTAAAGCAAAGTCAAAACAGCATGATAAACCTTATTTTCTGAGTGCTTCCTTTGTTTTCTTATTCTTAGACCTGCATCTGCATTTCTTTCCTTTTTTTGTTCAGACTAGATGCCCCCGCAAACATTATGTCATTATGTAAGGCATATCTAAAAGTGCTCACATACAGTCACACACTTGCATGAAGGTGACAGGTTAAATCTCTTGCATCAGACATTACCTGAAACCAATAAGCAGAGAGCATTCATCACGACCAATTAGAAGAACTAGTATAGTTTGTTTTTTGAGCTCTGATTTTGGACCGGGGTGCCCAAACACTCAGCGGTAGGTAAGGCCAACTCCTGAGTTGTGTATGCTTTTCTCATTGAAGTGTGTGGCACACTCTATTCCTATCAGGCCTAGCTCTCCTCTTGAAGCAGAACAGATCCTCTGGATAAGCTCACACAGTGGCAGAGAGCCCCCACCCCCTCTATATGTACACCCACATCTATTCCTACATTGCATGCCTCCCCTCCTTCCATCTCACCATCTCCACTGTCTTGATCGAATACTTAGTGCATAATGGAACAAAGACAAGTGTGATTTTCCTCTGTTTATCTGATTGCACTCTCTTTTGTTTGTATATTGCACATGAAGGTCCTGAGTATCCCAGTGCAGACAGGCAAGGTAGAGCATGACTTGAGCCACTGGAAGCAGGCTACTGCTGATTGTGAAGGTGAGGAAACAGAGCAGTCTGCCTGGCTGTAATCGTCAGGGAGTAGTTTAGTATAATAGTTAGTTTTTTCTATGTGAATGATGACTGATGGGGCTCTATTGGTACCCATTTCTCAGGATGTGTGCATGGGTGTTATGCAAGTTATGTGCAAACACATACCAAGACTTGTATGTCCAGGATATAGTAAATGAAAAATTGCACATTTGTATTATGTATATTTGATGCAGTAATTTCCATTTGAGCTTCCAATATGAAGTAATACAAAAACATGCATAGTTAGAGACTGAGGCATCTACTGTAAAGAGAATAGCAATGTGATTTAAATGTGAGATATGCTTACTTGAATGTAGACATGTAGATAATTCCCTGTGGTTTCGTGTAGCATTATAGAATCACACACATACAGCAGGGCTGACCATCCCACAGGACTTGGAAAGTTGAGAGGTGCCACCATGACCCTGGGCCTACAGGTGTCTATAAGCCCAGTCTTCCACACACTGAATTCCTGACAGCTGCCAGGCTATAAGTGTCCCACGGTAGCCTTTTTCCAACTGACAACTTCAAAAGGTTACCATGCATGGGTCACAACAAAACATTATTTTCAGCATATGTGTGACATGATGGTGGGGGGAAAAAAATCCCCAAAATAGAGTGGCAAGTTGTCCAGTTTTACCACATGGCAAATGTCACCATGTGACATATATGGCCTTATGAAAATGGCAAACGAGGACAGGGCGGATCACAAATCCAGTCGCCTGTCACACTTTATTAGCACAAGCAGAAAGACTGAATCTTTCCCATCTTACTGCTATGTGACACATTTGGTCCACAGATGAGCTCCATTGTAAAACATGGCAGTGGATGTTAACAGAAACCACACTGCCAAATAAAATCCTTTCAATGATGAGCAATCAACATTAGTGTGGGGGCTAACATTGGCACATCAATAACCCACTGTGCAACTGTCACTCCTCAACCTCATCTGAATAAACATCACTTTAAAAATTTACCTCAGCTGGAGGATTTTTGTAGAATGAGAAGGTCCAAATGGTACCAATTTAGAGTCAATAAACTCTTCTCTAAAATTCTCTGGCTTCAGAAGAGTAGTGTGGGTGTCCTGCACGGCGGTAATGGAATTGTTAACCATGCTCTGGGATCCTCCTCTCATCATTAGGTAAAACAAGGAACACACGCAGACACTAAAAAACAGATTCATGATATAGGTTGACTTCTTTCTTGGTATGAATACATATGGTGTACACAAATGAAGACAGACGGCCCTTTTAATGACTAATAAACAACTTGTGTATGTTCGCATCTATGAATTCATAGTTCATAGATCTCTGTGATCTGACAGGCCCCCTTCTTCCAGCACAGAAGCTATAGTACGTCAAAAACTGGAGAGTACTAGTCTATTGTGCAACATGTGTTTGTGTCTGACACAGGAGGGCAGTCTTTCAACGCTTCACCCCATCTGTGGGATTGACCAGTTTTCCTGTTCATTTGCACTCTACTCTCAGGTATTACTCTCTGCAAATGTAATTATATTCCAGGGTTTCATTAATATATTTTTCAGATCTACTACTGATTCTACTACTTGATGATGACACCTTTGCTTAGCGTGGGTGTGGAACACTTTGATCAAAAGGCTTCCCCTGATTTTTTTTTTTTTTTTTTTTTTTTTTTTTCCTGAAAAGTGAGTTGCACTCCCAACCCTCTTCCTTTCACCAATACCTGTCTGTATGGTAGCCTTTTGGGCCAAGAATTCCACAATTCCTTCTTGAGTTGTCATAAGTAAAACATGTCCACAGTCAATATTTATCCAGGTTGTGCATGAAGCTATCAGCCATTTCAGCACTTGCTGTGCCCCTTCAACAAACAACATGCAGCCCTGAACAATACTGAAATTCCTCTACATGTGGTTCTCCCCATCCCTGTCACCTCCTCCTCCTCCTCTGTTCTTGCAGTAAGCTCACTAATTAATCAGTTCATCCACCCTGTTTCTGTGGGTGATTGTGTCTTAAGGACATTTTTCATTAACTCGTCCCTCGTTGTCTTTAAACCCCTGTTGAGACTCCCCAGGATTGTGAAGAGATTTGGGGAAGTGAGGTGGTCCTACAGAGGAAGTGGCGGCAAACCCCGGGAAGTGCTGTTGTTTTTGATGTGTTGCCGGAGTCCCATGCACCCAGCCCCCACCTCCAGCCACCATCGCCTCCCTTGGCTGGAGCTCCTATTAATCATCCTGTCAGTCCAGCAAAACATGCATTTGCTTTCTTACCGCAGACACACATACACACTTTGCAACAAAACAAACAAATAAATAAAGTAGCTGGTCAGTGCATGGCTACGGGAGTCTAAAGAGAGAATGAGGGGAAAAAATTGTAGATGGAAACAGTGCAGGAGAGTGGCTACGTTTGTTTGCTACATGCAGTGTTTGTGATTTGGCCGTTGAAACCTTTATTGGGCTTTGTTGGATTGTAGAGGGTTTGTTGTTTTATGGTTTGTTTCCTATGTGATGTCAGGCTTATAGTGTAAGTGTGCAGCTTGGTCTGACTTAATTTTTTTTTCTCATGCTGGGAAGCCACCGGCTCCTGTGGAGAAAAGAGGCTAAGTTGAAAATGTTTTCCTCAGAGTACAATATGGAGCAGTACTGGAGCAGCACCAGATAGTGTAAGCCATTGTGTACACATGGAGGAGTGTGTGTGTGTGTGTGTGTCATCCCTCCTGTTAAGCATTTTCACCACTGTTTTCTGGGGCCCCACTGTAGCTGGTTGCTGTGACGTCACTCCCCACAAACATTATAACACATCAGGGCTGTTTCAGCGGTCATGTGGAAACTGTGGGATTTGATGTAGTTTGGAAATTGAACTAGACATCCTCCATATTCCTGAAAAGGGATTTTCACTGACCAGAATTTTGCTTAGGGATCAGAATCCCTTTATATGCCAGATGTTGAATGTACACAAGAATGTGACTTGATGATGCATTGCACTGAGCCAACAGGGCACACGTTGTTTTAACCAGTCTGATACAGTTTGAAATTGGCAGTAGATTGTTTTATCATGATTGTGGATACATTTTGTATTAAATTTAACTACACTTCCATTACACTTTAACTACACATTTCCATGAAGCTCACTGTGTTATCAAAGCTGCTATGATGAGAACAAAATCCCAAACCGAACCTTTACAGGAGGTGAGAACAAAAATATCAGGTCAGACCTTCAAGGAGGTGTGTTTCAAAGATGAGAACCAGAAATCCCAGAAGCTGGTGTGCTTCAAAGGGCTGCTGAGGTGTGGCAGACAGCTCTCTGGAGTCCTAACCCACTGCCATGCCAGGCTGGTGTGAAATGGACACTTGTGGGCTCGGCCTGTTCTGTCTGTCCACAGTTGTTAATGATAACATGCACTGGTCTCCGCACTTGATGCTGCTCACATGAGCCTCTTATAGCCTGCCAAGTTGTGTGTATGTTCTTAGTGCTAATACGTCCACACTCGTGTTTGGTACCTACTGGACTTATTCTACATAACCGCTTTCTCCGGTTTAGTGGGTGAACTGCTGCCTTCAGCAGCTTTTAGCTCTTTGACAATCACAGTTATTCAATACTTGCTTTTGCATTTTTCCTTCATTTTTCAGTCCATGTATTTCACCTTAAATTTAACAATTAATTTTTTTTATTTTATTTTATTTTTTTATAACCAAATTTTGCTAAATATATGGTAATTAAAATAAATAAAACGTACAGCTTTACTAATTGTTCAGTTTTTATTTAACAAATTTACAGTGACCCCCCCTCCTTTCCCCATTTTTGAATATTTATGAATAATAAATTCAGTTTTGTGTTTCACCAAAGGCTAATGCTTTAACCGCATTGATGTAAATACACTGATGTTAGTTTTTTTTCACAGACACGATGTTATTTCTAAACAGATACATGGTTCGAAAGATGCATAAATAAATATTAAAAATGGATATAGAGGCCTTACCAAAAATGATCCTATACATGATGATTCCTCTAAATAATAATTACTGAATAATTTGTTCTCTACTGTATAACCCAGCATTGTTGCAGCAGGCTTCCTTCGTGTCACTGAACTTGCATAAACTGTGCGCTCTTTGGCTGAGTTGTAAAATATAACAGGCTATTTCCCCCCCTCCGCTCCAAACTAAAAGATTAACACTGTGATTCCCAGTGTCCCAGCAGACAGCTTGATTGATTACATCATATTAAGGTCATTTCTACAACGGGGTAATTTTCACTCAAGCCTCCCGGCGATATTTTAATGTGCATTTGTTTGGCGGGGTGTCGGCTCCTCGCTCCTCTGATCTGCGGGGAAATGGATGGCGACATTAACGAGCGATTAATTAAAAACAACAACATTAATGATGATTGGACGGTAGAATCACCCTTTTTGCTGGGGCAGCCTTAGCTTAAACCTAATTCCCAAACAGACTGAATCAGGTTTTGTTTATTCTTTGTTTACATTTTGCACATTTTTTCTCATCAGACCTTAAATCATTTTGTTGAATAATAGCCTAATTATTTTCATAAGCCTAGATGATAAATAGAGACAAGAGAAAATCTAACTTTTAAAATCTACTAGATGATAAAAAATACATTTTTAAACAAACTATCAAAAAGTATCTTTATGGTTTTGTGTTTTTCTAATCCAAGCAGCCAATGACTCGGTCATGTTTTAAACG
>JAVQJX010181252.1:0-10842 GCA_036025115.1 Ambassis agassizii
CCCCCCCCCCCCCCCCCCCCCCCCCCCCCCCCCCCCCCCCCCCCCCCCCCCCCCCCCCCCCCCCCCCCCCCCCCCCCCCCCCCCAATCCACAGCACCTGACCGCTAGGTGGGAGTAAAGCGCCACAATAACAAAAACCCTACTGTACATGGAAATGATCTGGGGTCCCTGTACAGGATATGGGTACTAGTGTGTTGTTTTTGGTTATATATACTGTGCTGTACACATTTGTAGCTGATATACAAAAGCTGAATCAAATGGACAGTCACTTGACATTAATACATACTTTGCAGTATATTTATTTAGAATCAAA
The DNA here is from genome assembly GCA_036025115.1 of Ambassis agassizii. NCBI lineage: Eukaryota > Metazoa > Chordata > Actinopteri > Ambassidae > Ambassis > Ambassis agassizii. The sequence continues at coordinate 313 of JAVQJX010181252.1, forward strand.
TTTAAAATATAGGGAGAGTAAAAAAAAAAGTACACCCATAACTCACAGACAGCTGACCAGTAACATATTAAATTTAATACATCATTATTATTTTCATGTTAAAATTACAATATTCAAGTATTATAAAACATATTAAAGATCTGTGCTTACAATGAAATGCCACTCGCCCATAAAAGAACATTGTGCTTCAACAGATACAGGTATAGTACCACACCACCGCTGCAACTCTTTCCATGAGAGCTGAGGAAATAAAGGTATGGATTGATTGTTTAATAATGCACAGAATGAGTTTGACACCAGCAGTGAATAAAAACTAATGTTAAATTAAAAATCATAATTGTATCTCCAGTTTCTCAAGACACAAAAAAAACAACAGTTTTAGTGCACTCTTTCCAGCTGAGGGTTCATTCACTCACAGACAGCATCACTGGCTACAGCAGCACCATTTGCATCTGGTAAAAAATACCTGCATACACCCACAAAGTGATGGGATAGACAGACAGTAGGCAAAGCACACAGAGGTGATTCTGCATGTAGCACTCATCTCTCCTGCTTTGAATGTGTGATGCCACGACTAAATATGGGTTTCATGTTTGTGCCTGCGAATTACAATTTCATGATACAGTACATTGAATCATTCATAAAGATTTGATGTCGAATAATGTGGAAAATGTAAAGTAACTGAAAGTGTAAAGACTGATCACAAAATTGTCCATCCCCTCCCCCCAGTTTTGATTATGATAATACTAGTTTCTTTAGAACCTCCCTTACTTTCCTGAAGCTTCATATTATTTTTTACTTCTCTGAAAAAAAGTCATAAAGCTCTAGCCCAGTTCATCATAAAGTCCACATGGAGAAAAAGAGCACAAGATAAGAGGCTAAGACTATTTCCAAAACTGGCATTCTGTTTTCATTTGCTTATCATATTTTCCAGTCTGGGATTGACAAAGGAGAAGCCAGTGAACGCTGCCTGATCCATGGAATCGATGAGGTTTTTGTCGCCATGGGAGAGACGTGGCTTCTCACTCAGGAACTCTCGATCAAAGTTGCTGCAGTCATTGGGGGATTTCTGTTGAAGGGGACACAGTTAGGTGTGGAATGCAATTATCTCTACATACATAATATTTTGGTGTATAGTTACAGTTTGTGTATGCATAGAAACATTATAGGCGCATACCACTTTAGGCTTGAAAGGAGGGTCCACTTGTCTCTTCTCCAGAGCTGTCCAGTTGATGGTTTTGAAGAATGGATGTATACGGATGTCCCCCACCACACCCAGTCTGCGAGTGGGATCTCTCTCAAACAACTGAAATAATGACAGAACACTCATTTCATTATAAAAAAAACAAAACTATGCCATAAACTCCCTATATACTGTTTAAGTGTGCCTAATAGCACCAATTCTTCACCAGTTCTAGCAGGTTCTTGGACTCCTTCGTGATCCACCGAGGGTAGTGAGGGACATCTGACCTGATGGATTCAAACAGCTCATCCTCGTCATCACCTTGGAAAGGTGACTGACCAATCAGCATCTCATATACTAGCACACCAAAGGACCACCAGTCCACTGAGAATGTGTACTTCTGTCCAAGCAGTATCTGAAGTAGGAGAAAATTAAATGTCTAGATTTAGTCTCTCTCTCGATATATATATATGTGTGTGTGTGTGTGTGTGTGTGTCTGTGTGTTACAATTTCCATGAAATTGCAACTACATGTATTTTAAATGATAATAAAGAAGCAGAACATAATATCACTAATTATAGACCCTGAAACTAACCTCTGGTGCGATATAGTCTGGGGTACCACAGAATGTGGATGCTCTGACCTCTCCGAACACATTCTCTTTACACATGCCAAAGTCTGCTATCTTTATGTGTCCATCTTTGTCAAGCATCACATTGTCCAGCTTCAGATCTCTGTTGACAGACACAGAAATTAATATAAACTATGTATAAATTGTTATTGGTATTTATCTGTGTTGTGTCTTACCTGTAGATAATTCCCTTTGAGTGGAGGAACTGTAGTCCCACTACTATCTCGGCACCATAAAACCTAAAGTTTGATAAAACAAGAATTAGACACTGAAAAAAGCTCTGATTAGGAAGCAGTGTTACAGAGGGTCCTTCATGGGGTAATTGCTACATCACTCATAGCTTCACATAATATCCTGGAGTACTTACGTTGCCCTGTTGAGGTCGAAGCGGCCTTTGTCTTGGATGTGAAACATCAAGTCGCCTCCATTCAGGTACTCCATCACAAAGAAGAGGTGCTCCTGTGCAAACAACACATTAATGTCAGTGCATGCAGTCAGAAACAAATGAGTGTGTGTGGATTCAGATAAGGCAGGGTGAAAGATAACTCTTTGCTGCTACAGCCAGGGCTAGTCCCCCATCAGACATCTTCAGTATGTTTATGCTTACTTTGGACTGGAATGTAGAATAGAGATGGGTCAGGAAAGGGTTCTCCCAGGCAAGAGACAGAACTCTCTTCTCCACCATGGTGCACTCCACATCATCATCCATGAGGACTACATCCTTCTTCAGAACCTTCACAGCAAAGTACTGACCCTGACCCTTCAGCTCTGCAAGCATCACCTAGGGTGTCAGAACCACTAAGTCAGAACACTCAGTGTGATGCTTCATGGAGTACAATCAGAGCATAACAAAAATCAGAATGAGCCATGTTACTGTAGAAACTGTTACACTGGGGCTGGGTATGCTTCTCAAATGTTAGTATATTTTCATCAGATGCTGCCTGGCAATCTGTGGTGACAGATGAACAACTGAGCCATTTCCTAATCTGAAAATCTGCTTCAGCTGCACTCATTTCAGCTCATTTCAGAGGCAGTGGGGGTTGTATTGATCATGGTAAGGTGTCAGGCCTAGGCAATCAAAAATGTGATAAAACTGCTGTGTAAACAAAATGTGAATCAAGAGAGAGATATGCTTTGATGTCAGACACAATAATGGGATGAGAATCTTTTTGTGTGTTTTTAGTCATGGTTAAAAGGAGATTAAAGATACGCCTTGGCATACCTTTCCAAAACTGCCTTTTCCCAGCACCTTGTGGAATACGAGGTGGTTGAGGGTGAGGTGTACCCAGGAAGTTGTAGTAGGAACAGGAGCAGGGGCGGGGCTTGAGCCCTTCCCGGTCTCACCAGCTTTAAAAACCACATTTGCAACCTTAGAGTCAATGAATATGCAAACCTGAATGCAAAGACTCATGCAAATTCACAGAACAAAGGACACGATTTGTAGATGGTAAACAATGTTGACTATATCATCTGTGTTTTAGCCTAACAAACAGAAACATGACTGAGCAACTTTGCACATGATTGAGTGATACAATGAACACATCTTACCACTAGGGTCTGCTGTGGCACTTTTGACGTCTTGGTAGATTCCAATGTCTGCTTCACCAGAGTTATCGGACTTCTTCACAGATTTCTAGAGAAGAAAACAAAGTTTGCTGAAACATTACTGACGTCTTCAATCAATGATTATACACAGAGTCCATACAAACAAACACAAACCTGAGAAACCTGAGACAGAGCCTCTGCCAGCAGTTTCTGGTTGATGCCACACAGATTTCCCACTTTTGTTTGACAGTAACTGTGTACGTTCATCCCACAGTCTGCCCAGCAGTGTGAAAAAAAAAGAGTTGGTCATGTGGAGAAAAATGTTAGATGGATGACAGAAGGAGGAGAATATATCATGTATTTATAATGCTCGATACAGTCAAAGAACGATTTAGACCCACCTTCACATTTCAGGCCTTGCTTGTAAAGACCCCAGAGCAGACTGCCACAGTGCTCACAGAAGGTGGGGCTCTTGTAGTTATAGCACTTGAAGCGATGTGGCATGTCAATCTTAAAGCGCTCTTTCTGGAACTACAAGCACACAGGAATTCATTACACCTGCAGAAAGCTGGTGTCTGATAGTTAAAATGGAGACATGCAGGACTGTATGCTTCACCACTTTAGTAAAAGTCCAAATGAAATTCCACAGGCAATACTTTCTATTGATTACATTAATGAATTTTTAAGAGTTGTTGCTTGTAAACTTGGGCCTGGCTGTCTTTATTCAATTAATGATTAATGGACTGCTTTATGATAGAGAATCCAGCAGTCTAGCAAATAAAAAAGTAATAAAAGGGAAAACAGTAAAACAAAATGCCCTTCATTATCAGAGTCAGAGTTGAGGTGAGGTTCTGCATTAATGCTGGAGAACATTAACTTTGCTCACCATAGTGTCACGACTGTTGGCTGCTGTTCCAGTGCATCTGCCGATGATTTTTTCGATGCACTTCTTGTGGATTGCCGCGTTGCATTCTGGGTGAAACAAATACAAATTTTATGTTTCTGTTGTTGCGAAAAAGAGGCTAAATTATGTTAAAAATCTGTAGATACTCACGTCGACACTTATACCCTTGCTTGTTGAGCCCCCTACAAGTGAAAAAAGGAGCATAATAAAAGTGACATAAATTAATGTGATTTTCATGTTTACATTTTGGTTGTATTTTAGTTAACAGGGGCATAACATTCAATATAAATATGTCTCCTTTGTGCAGCTGCTACCGCAATAATCCCTGCAACTGTTCATGTGTGTAGGCTCAGCGGTCAGTGGTATGTTTGTTTTTAGTATAACAGGACATAAATTATTCTTCAGTTTGAAACTTTGCAGGTATAAAACACAAAGATCACACACACTGATCCTAAAGAAAACATCAGATTTCCTTCTGTCTGTCTCTATAGCATCAGATAATATTGTAGTTTGTGGAGGCAGGGGAGGAGCTTGGCTCACAGATTAGTGCTGCTGACACAGTTGGAACACAACATGACAGCCTAGAGGGATTTCCCTCGACAGTGACTCATTCTCACAATAGCACTCCTGCAGTTGTTTCTACCTCCTTTAACCCCTATGAATTGCTCCATTTTAGAACCTTGAACCACTACTAATTGATCTTTTGAGAAGCATGATGTTTTTGTCTCACTTGGTACTCGGAGATCATACAGTATGATGAACTGTCTAAACTGTCTGGAAGCTGTGCCAGATATATCTTCAAAAACACATGATGTGTCCTGACAATGCTGCAGACAGCTGCCTCTGGATCATGTTCAACAATGCAAAATTAGAAAACCTTCCTGGAATTCAAAATGAAACTGATGCTACACATTTATTTTTTTGACATAATAGTGACAGATGTCATGTCCAACAGCCTCACCAGAGGAAGTCTCTGCAGACAGAGCAGAAGGTGGGCTGGCCAAAGAAGGTGGCGGTGAACTCATGGTTCTTAATGACGTGAAGCTTAGGCTGCTTGAAAGCTCCTCTCCTCCTGTTGAGGGTCATGACTCCATCTTCAGGAACAACCTTCACTGACTTTACTGCCTTACTCGCAGCTGAGGAGAGAATTTGATTTACAAATCACATTTCATTTCTATTCAAATCAGTGTTTTGTTTTATTCTACAGGGACGCATAGAGATGGTAGATTTATTCATTATTCTTTTCAATTTTTTTTATATCTATATATATCTTTTTGAGGTGTTTTATTGATGTTCTATGAATGTTGTCTGTTATTCTTCAGCTGTGAAAACCAAAGGGATATTTAGTCAGAGGCCAGAGGCAGAACTTCAAAATGGAGGCTAAACTTCATGGATAAGCTGCTCCAAGTCAAAAGGGTGGGGGGTCAAAAGTCATTCAGAGAAGCTGGCAAAGAAGGCGTGAGAGTGGTAAACAAAGGAGAGCGAAACTCTGAAAGAGACAGAGACAGAGAAGGTAGGTGGGTGGATGGGCAGGAGGGGTGAGATTCAGGGACATTTCAAAAAGAGGACTAGCCTTAGAGAGACACATGATAGACTGTGCTAAGTGGAATGACTGATGAGCTGAGGGAGATAAACTAATTTCCTATCTGCCATTCTACTGACAGATGTTTATGTTTGGACAGTGCTTCAGTAAGCTGAGCCAAGAAAGTAGCAGTGAGGGGGGCGGGGGGGGGAAATCCAGGCAGCGTTGAGGGCTGTTCACACATGCCTAAAAATACTCTGGGCTGCTTTTCAGGAAACCTGTGGAGTGTGTAGGAGGGAGATGATGGAGTATTCACCTCTCTCATAATAGTGGGTGCACACACATGACCCTCTGTAACCCGGAACAGTGATCCCTGACTGGACTACTCCCACATAGAAACTCCCATTACACAAAACCCGTCTGGAAATCTCACCCGCTCCCTTCTGTGTCTGGCAACTACTGTGACTGGCTTCCTGTCAGGGCTACTGAAGACTGCCAGATGACATCATCCTAAAAGATTAACATGCAGTCTCCATGTTTTCTTAATCCAAGTCTGTAGATGAAAACATCAATTTATACATCTTGTAGCATATGTTAAAGCCCCATCTATGTATTTTTTACTGATATCTCCAGCTCTGGCAGTCCAAATATTCCAGGGATTGTGCATTGTCTACATGGCCACACCTGCAGTCAGCTGACAAGCTCAGGGTGAGATATGACACCAGCACACAGGTTAATCCTTAAAAGTTTACTGCAGGGCACATGTTAAACTGTGATTCAACAGTACCAGTAGAGGGCGATATACATCAACACTGAAGGGAGGAAAAGTTTCATGTGAGGGGTACAGATAAGAAAGGAGGGGGAGGGAGGAGGTTGATCCCACAAACTCTGGGCAAAGGGGTGACTTCTCTATCAGACAGTAACACTCCCTGGTGGTCTAGTGGTTAGGATTCGGCGCTCTCACCGCCGCGGCCCGGGTTCGATTCCCGGTCAGGGAATAAGAATTTTAAATATTTTCTGAAATGCTATACCTATACTATAATGATAAAATAAACATACTGTTATAAGGTGGCAATCATTACATGTAATCATTTGAGTAAAGTAGAGCAGGCCCCATTTGTTCCTCATTTGAGTTAAAAGAACAATACAAAACAGAAAAATGTCTGTACAAATAGAAAACTTGTCACTTTACTGAATATGTTTCCAAATGTTTAGTTGTACCTGCATCAACATCCTCCAAGAAAAACTGCACAGCCATCTGAACTTTCCCTGATGGATGCATGTCCACCCAGAACTCAGCACGTCCGTTGGTTTTGGACTTCTTACACCGCTCTGCGAGCACAGAAACACCAACCGTGGCCTTGGCCAGTGGCTCCTCTGTGTTCTGCATGAGGACCAATTCTAGGACACGTCCCTCATAGATGTGAGCATCAAAAGTGGACTTCCAAGCAGGATACAAGGTGGGTTTCCTCTGAATCAAAGTCTTTCCACGCTCTGTGAAAGAACATAGGGATGGTCACTGGAAAGTCTATCCTATGCTTATGCTTATCTATGCTTCTTAAAGAAAAACACAGTGCAGCAATGGTTAAAGCACACGGTCCCTGGTGTTGAGGGAGAGTCAGTTTGTTTATGGACAGATGGTCAGTGTTAAGGATGTCTGTTCCCCCTAATTCATGTACTGTCATCTAGATGAAGTATACACGTGTATCTCAGTACATACCTGTGTTGACAGACTCCTTCATCCTAACGGCACATATGGGAGGTTCATTTTGAGAATCCAGAACGCCCACGTCCCAAGTATTGAGGGCGATACGCAGGAAGGGTGCCATGGTGACCGCTCACCACTCACCTAAGCCTCCTAGAAAAAACACAGACTTTCAGATGGAATATTTCTATCAAGCTTGCTCGCTTTTTCTCACACACATTTTTGTAACTGCATTGCTCAAGTTCTGTACATAAAACAAGAAGGAAGAAGATTGGCGGCTAACAGCATCCTTAGATGGTGACTACAGAGGAAGTAGAGGTTTCCAGCACAATGCATAAGTTTGGAAACTACCTGCTAGTGACACCGGGAGAAGGAAAAGATTGCTAATCTCAAATGTTTACCCGTAACTGACACAGAAAGAAACAGATCATCATAAGGATCACATTTCCCAGATATAAAGTCCCAGTAGGGAGGTAAAATCACATACATGATGAAAGAAAAGTTGTCAAGTTTACATGACATGATCAACACAAATGATCGCTTTTAGTAGTATTGTATTTGTTGATGTAAAGACTTTAAGACTTTATGAACACATTACGCTCAAGTAGCATTTGAGTAAAAAGTATATCGTCTGCTTTTTAAAAGAAACAGACATACTGTTGCCTCACTTGAAGCAGAGTTGCTTCACTGACAGCTGCTGCATATACACTTCCTCTAAAATGGTTCTTACATGACTCTCTAGAGTCATGCTTCTTGCAAGAAGCTGAACTGGTGTCAAGTCCCATTTAATGCATCTGGATAGAATATTAATAATGAGCAAGTATAGTGCTTAAAAGCACTGTGATAATGAATGTTAATGATTTTTCTTTTGACAGTCTCATGTAGTTATTTAACTTTTCATGCTAACAAGGCTGTGTTACCACAAAAGCAGACATAGATGTTTTGCCACAGATTAGCATGAGGGCACATTAGCCTCCTAAATCCCACAACAGCAACAAAATCCCACAGAATTCCACAAAGACTCTCTTTTTGGTGCATTTTAAATTCCTCTACTGGAACACTCATAACCTAAGCTTTTTTCCAAAATGTATAAGAACTATTTCAGAGAGGAGGCATGCAGCATCATATTTTAAGTGCACAATGATACTACGCCGCAGTATGAAGTGGTATTTCTTGGCAGTAGTTTCTAAATGCAAAAAGCAGACTTGCCTACCTTGCCTAAGCTTGAGTCTTAATATGTACAACAACCTCTTGGATAGAAATGTCCTGTATTGGCGCTCATTTTGTTTCTAAATAATTTACCATTTATGTGTAAATAAGTTTTGTTTGTGTTCATGCTGCATGATGCATTACAGATCCTATGTGACCAACCCAGAGTGTGGTGTGAGATGCACAGCGATCAGCCCACAAAAGGTACACTCAGTGCCATTTTTAGCTCTGGCTGGATGTTCATCACATTTCAGTTTGTTCTCTAATATAATCTAATATAGAGAATATAACTGAATATCTATAACTGAATTTTCAGGGTGAGGGAACCTCACATTCTAAAACATTTTATACAGTTTTGCATTCAAGCAGTTTAATACACCTTGTTCTTGAGAACAATTGGAAAAGTTACCAGTTTCAAATACACTTGCACCATCTACATGGCTTACTTTGACCAATTAGTTCAATGACGTGCATGGAAACCACACAGCCAGGTGCTTATGTAGGCATTCCATTCCATATACTAAGTAGGAGTGACTTACCTTACTTAACTTACTTTACAGCATTACAGTACAACAGGTTAGGAAACCGACAATGCCAGTTTCTAAAAATAAAATTTGTACTGATTCACTGTACAATAGTTTTGCATTGTATAACATGTCCACTGATTGAGTTGGCCGATACAGTGAGGATGACACGCATATTTTTTCTGTTGTGCTAAACATAATTATAAATAAACTAATCACACACAGGATCATGGGAGGCAACAATGTCATGCAGGCAGGCTGGTAAGTAGAGGCAGCTCGTTTGAAATTCCAACATTTTCAACATTTAGAGGTGTACTGTACCAAAGTTATAAACGATAGGATTCATATCCAGAAGGGAGATGTCTCCTAAAAGTTAATGATTCACATGAAGAAGAACAAATACAGGCTGGCCTACACACAGACATACCAATAAAGTTCAAGTGGTATACAAAGACATTATATAAACTTTTTTTTATCTAATTCTATGTCTATTTCAAGTGTTTTCTCTTATGAGCACACACAGACATTACACAGAAAAAGGAGCACTGTTTCCCCAGAGAGAGTGGAAAAAATGAGCACATGCAATTGGAGAAGGGGTGGGGAGAGGAAAAGAGCAAGAAGAGGGAAAGAAAAAAGATATACAACATGCTGGAAGGAAGGCCATTGGACACCAAGGTAAACCAGACTGCCTTTACTAAAACCTATCACAGTGAAAGTCTATTTGTATGTGTGACTGTGTGTGTGCTATATATATATATGTGTATATATATATAGTTAATCTCACGTCTTTTTTTTTTACATGGACTAAATTGACTGTGTGTGTGTTAACAGGAGATTATGTTGATAAGTAAGCAAATAGAAATGTACAAGACATTTCTTCCAATATGACGTATGCACTAAACACAGAACAATAATGGAGTCAGACGTGCCTGACAATCTACAGAAGATTATCATCAAAGTCATGTTCAGTGATGCACCACAAACAAGTCAAAGGTTTGGTATGCAGTGAAATAGATGATTATTGGAAGCAGTGATCTAGCAGGTCTAGCAGGCTGAGGAGTTCATGTGTATCAACCTGTCATCATCTGCTCTGAAAGCTGATAAACTGTAAAATCACAGGGTAAGTACAGGTGAACATGACTCAGTGCTATATTTGTCTTTTGAGCTTTAAATGGCATCACGTTTTTCAGATCAAATTCTGCTACCTGCACAGCAGTCTGTGGCTATTATGACAAGAGTGGGCTGTTTAAATGAAAAGAAACATACATTATCTGTGTTTACATCATACAGCATAGAGCTTGTAGCCT
>JAVQJX010181384.1:0-11969 GCA_036025115.1 Ambassis agassizii
AATAAAGTATAGAAATATAAAAATAAAACTTATATAATAAAAAACTATTATATAAGAAATAATTTAAATGGGGCCTGTGTGCACTTATAATATAAAAAATAAGTCTAATTAAATAAATAAATATATGACAAATAACTAAAAACACCAAATTCAATCTAAATTTTAAATGACATGAAATGCCTGTAATGGCCGCTCTGTATGTGCGGGCCCTTCACAGTCCTTCACCCTGCAGACGCTGAGTGAGCGTGCTTTAAGTCAGCCCACTTGAAAGATGACTAAAAATACATAATCTCAGTGACTGCTGCTCGCACATCCTTTGAATCTGCTCTAATGAAATCAAATGAAGGCCATCAATCCGCCTGAACGTTCCTCAGCTCTATCAATCCACGTTACGACACCCACGCCGAGCACTAACAGCGTCCAATATGCTATTAAATGAACATGACAGATATGTTTCTTTTAATTGAACAGATTTATGACGGCCTTTCTGCTGAAAACGATACAAGTCAGCAGCTTTAAACAGCTTCGCTCCGTCTGTGTCAGGGTTCAACTGTTCAGAGCTGGCTGAGCAGTTCAGCGTCCAGCAGACGTGATGGCCGACTCCTCGCCGTCCCGCTGCTCCCATTCATCACCGTCTGATGACAGCCCGCTCAAGTCATTTGGTTTCATATTGATCACTTCATCTTAACACAAAAATAAAAGCTTTATGTTTATTTTATGGTACTTTGCAGATTAGTTCTCCCTCACATTCTTTATCTGTTAGCATCCTGTTAGCATCCTGTTAGCATCCTGTGTTCTGCTGCTTAGTTTTTCTTTGTATTTGTGTGTTTTGTTTCCGGTTTTACTTTCAGACCTGTAGTGTTGTACTTCCTCTTTTATTTAAGTCTTGTGCTCCCCTTTGTCTGCTGCTCTGCTCCTATGTGGAGTTAAATGTAGGCCACCATATAGTGAACTCATCAGGGAAACATGTTCGGACTCTACCTCACTTATTTTCTGTCGCAGTTAGTGACGTCATTGCTGTTGAGAATATAAACAAACTACGTCTTTAGCGATTATAATTGGTGCCGTTAAAGCCTAATACACATAAACACAACAGCTTACAAACGTTATACTGATCATTAAATTTGTACATCACATGACTTAACTTCTGATTTGTTCTTCTCGCCGGTTCGCACAAGGCATGATGGGACATATCGCTAATGTAGTGACCGCCATTTGGACACTACTTTTCACAATGCATTGTGGGATCACTAGACATTTTGGACAGCAGTATGTGTCCCTGTGTGTCCCACAGTCTCTTGGTTGGTTTCGGTTCTTTTCCTGGACTCTTTGTTGTTGTTTTTTTGCCTTCACTTCTACTTCGTGTGTCTGCTTTTGGTCCTAACCTGATATCACTACATTATGAACAAAATCAGCAGCAGCCCGTTTACTGATTTATTGATCCGATAGGTCTAAAAACAGACAGATTCTTCATCCAATCGCCTGCAAGTGACTGAAAATGTGAAATATTTTCCACAATAACAAAGATTAGAACAAACAGAACCTGACAGTCAGTCAGCTGTGTCCATTAGAATCTGTCAGACTCTGGACCCTGGTCTTCAGTCCACAGACAGAGTTCAGTCAGGTTTTTCTTCACTAGAAGAGACGTCTGAAAACCAGGACACACTGCAGCATGATACTGCCACCGCCGTGTCTGACTGTCTGATCCTTTCTGTCTCCACATGAAGACAACGTCTCTGTGAGCAAACAGACAAACTTTGGTTTTTGTGGAATCTGTCTCCAGGTTTTTGTCCCCAGCAGACTTCAGTCAGACTCCAGTCTGTCCTCTCTGACTCTTCAGCTCCAGCCTCGGTTCAGTCCTTCACTCTTTAGTCACGTCTCTCACTAGTTTTCCTTCCAGTTGTGTCTCTTCTTGTCTCTCTCGTCTTTGCAGACATTAACAACCCTTTTTCTGATAATACTGGGCCGAGGTGAAGCTCCAAACATCAGTAGTTGTTGTAGTTTTGTCTGGATTCAGGTCACAAATCTCTCAGCGAAAAACTCTGAGAAAAGGAACAACACAGTCTGAATGCACTGACGACAACAACAAGAGGGCGACTTCAGAGCAGACAGGGATCACTCGAGTGTTTTCACATTCTGAGGAAAGTAGCTCAGCCCACTGAGGAGTGCTGACTTTCAGAGGCTCCACATGTAATCACAGCCTCAGTCAGAACACCCGCCATCATCTTCAGTCTGAAGCAGATCCCTCCTCTCTCTCTATTGATCCAGCAGACATCAGCGCTCTGCCTCACACAGGAGCAGGATGAACAACACCCTGCAATCAGCTGGAGGGTCCGTCCCCCAAAGACGCACAGCTCAAATCGCCCCAGCGGCCAAGGACGCCGGCCCGTCCACCTCCCCACAATCAACCCACATTAGTGCCCATCTGTCTTCATTGGACTCACAGCGGAGCTCCTCGGCATGCCAAGAAGAGACAAAAGAATTCCCGTCATCCATCTTGATGTGTCACTTTCAGCAGCGCTCGGATGTAACAGCTGCTAACCAAGGACGGGAGCTCCTCTTCGGCCTTCACGCCTCTCAACGAGAGGGATGACACTCGCCTCACCTCACAGCAGATCAGCCTCCATGTCCGGTCTCCAGACTCGGACTCAGCCTTGAAGGTTCACAATCGTTCAAAGGTCGGTGAGGAGGGAAACGCTTTGGGACGTTCAGACAGAACATGGAGCACAGCGCAGCTCAGGAAGTAAAGCCGTTTGAAGTTTAAAAACAGCAGAGAAGTTTGTTACAGACTCTTTCCTCTGGAGATAACAGCGTCGTCTGTTTCCTGCAGAAAAGCTGCTCTCTCTCCTGATCTATCAGCTCAGCAGTTTACATACATTAGATCCAAACAGAGGAGCTCTGCAGAGGATGATGTTGAGGTTTATGACTCAGAAACACAAGGAGTTGGTTTGATTCTTCTCTGGTTTATTTAAGTGAGGCCTGGGTTTGTCTATACTGACAAACTGACGTGGCGCTGAAATCCGTCCGTATGTGTCGTAATCAGTCGTCTCCAGCTCATCGACCAAACAGAGTTTCTATGACGACGTGTTGATTTTTAACCTGCCTCACATTTCCCTTCAACTTGTGCAGAATCACTGACATTTTTTTTTCATCATGAGTCCATGTAAGTATATATATGAGCCTTTATTTAAGTGATTAAACCAGCTGTTTTTGGTGAATTCTGATCTGTTTTTCACAGAATTTCACACCACAGAAACTTTTTTATTTCAATTTTTATTCTCATGTTTCCCTTTAATGAATTTTCCACACAAAGTGCTGTGTGTGATAATGAAATAATGGGCGATAGATGGAGAGAAATTCATTTCCGAGTTCTTTTCATGGTGATGGAGGCCAAGCAGGGTCACGTTTCCGGCACAAAGGGGCCGTGCCAAATGATGCTCTCTTCCTATTAGAGGAGAGGACTGAGTGGCTCATTTCATACTTGTTTATACCCCACATTCCCCGGCTCCTCTCACATCACAGCAAATTGATTTCACTCCTCATATTGCAGCAATCCTGCAGTTTCCTCCACTCTGTGCTGAAATTAATCATGGTAATGTCCCCTCTAAGTGAAAAGAAAATTAATTTTCACTGCCGTACTGATCTAACTAATAACAGGGTACAAGTGAGGAGAAAATGGGAAATCATTACTCAGCGAACATTATCTTTATTATTTGTACCCACTTGTGAGCAGAAATGAGGGAGCAGCTGAGGAGGAAGTTGAAGCGGATACCTTCAAGTGTGTCTGACTTTCAGCAGGAGGAGGCATTAAAAAGGCAATTGGCCATTGATTGCTCTCTAATAGCAGACAGAGGAGGAGAAAAAAAAATCCCCGCAACAAATTTCTTCCTTTAAAAAAAGCCTCTCCATTCATGCATGTTATTAAAGCCATTGAGCTGAAATCCCTTGTTGAATGTGGAAGATGGGATCTTTGCAACCTGAACTCACCAAAGCTGTAACGTATTAACGCATATTTGACATCCATAAATCAAAATGACACCGCAGCAGATGAAATCCGTATTTGTGATCTGAAGCAAACATTCCTCCAGTGGCGCACTGAGCCTCCTCGTGTCACCCTCAGCTCAGAAAGGGCCCAGCGTCCTTGTTTACTTTGCCTCAGTGTCGCCGCACATATCAGATATAAGTTAAGAATAAGATGAAACTTTAATGATGTTTATTGTGTGTTTTTGTATCAGCAGTGACGCTCACGGCTCCTCAGCCGCTATAAAAGCTGCTGGTACGGTAATTTTGACACATATTATACACAATGTGATCAAAAGTAAACGGACACCGTGCAGCATTAGAGCCTGCAGGCATGTTTGGATAATCAATCAATCACTTTCCAGACTAACAGGTCCAAACTCCCATTCAGTGATTATTGTTGCAGCTTTTAGAGCAGATAAAAAAGATCCTCCTCACCCTCCATCAGACTTTGACAATGGGCTGGAAAAGGAGGCAGAAGCAGACATATACGATGACAAGGTGTCCACATACTTTTGTCCATATCGTGTCAGTGACATGGAGTTCCCCAAGGCTCCATTCTAGGTCCTCTTCTCTTTTAAAAATCTGATCCTTCATCAAATGATTTAAACAAAAAACATAGTTGATGATTTCTGATCCATCTGCTCTTTTTGGAGATTTAATGAATGTTTTTATGGGCTGAACAGTGTTTCTCTGTAATTAATTCTGGAATCAGATGCAGCCTCCACAGTGAATAACTCAATGCTTATGAGTATTGATTTTCTGTGCAGAGCTGTTATAATTACCCGTCCATGCTCAAAGCCACAGATTTACCTTTATACACTCAAACAGTCAATATTGATGGAAGGTAAGCGGTGTTCACTGCACATAAAGATGCAGTCTGACCTCTTCAGCATGCAGACCTGAACACTTTGTTCATCCTGATGCTCCTCCTCCTCTTCCTCTTCTTCTTCCTTCCTCTGGCTCCTGTTCTGCTCATGCTTCATGAACCCTGGCTCATGTACAGGTGGATGTCAGAGATGAAGAGGAGGAGGAGGTGCTGTTTGCTGAGAGGATGAAGAAATCCATCATTATCCTCTGTGAGCCATTCCTCTCACGCTGCCGCGGACCGACTGTTAATCGTCCTGAGAATTCGTCCAAACAGAGACGCTGCAGGAAACTCTGTGTGTGTGTGTGTGTGAGGGGGGGGGGACTCATGAAACTCATGTTAAAGCATGATTTCCCACCAGGTGCTTTGACATTAGAGGAGCAGAGCCGCACCGCACACAGATAGATTTCTCATCCAAAACTCACAGTAACAGTGTACTTAAAGAGATGTTTAAAAAAATAATTAAAATTCAAACGTTTTTCAGAATTTAAGAAAAAAAGCCAAATTAAATTTCAGAATTTCAATTTTTTTTAATTTCATATTTTTTTCCAGTAATTGTGAAGTTAAAGATGGAATTTTCAGAGGTTTTAGAATTCAACAAACTACAACATTTTGTATGAATTTTGAGGACAAAATGTCAGTTTTTAACGGCTCCATCTGAACATACATCCCATCATGTCTTTAGTTTGTCCCACTCTGTCCAGAAGCTGCAACAGTTTCTTTGAATGCAGAATTTCACATTCACAAAGTGTCTTTTAATTGGAAAAACTCTGCATTGGGTCACTGTGGAGCATTAAAGAAGAGACTCATTTGGAGTCAGTCAGCCATGAAAGTGATGTTTGGCTCAGTTTAACATGTTGTGGATGAAAATCTTTGAGAATAATCCTGAATGTTAAAAGTTCTTCACTAACATTCAGTCTGGAAGTCAAACAGAACTTTTTTACCTCGGATTCTTATGTCTGTGGATGTTTGTGTGGATGTCTCGGCCCCGTCATGGACAGACGGACGGACAGACAGTGTGTGGAAGCACTGAATGAGTTGATATATAAGCTGTGATGATGATGAAGGGGCTTTCTGTGATTGATCAGCACGTGTCTGTCTCCTGGAGGAACCGACATCAAGCAGGTGTGAGAAAAGGGCACCTTTTCCCGCATGATTGAGGTGAAGCAGGGCGCCGATTGGACGTGAATGTCATGTATGAGAGATCAATGGAGTGACAGGAGCCAGCAGAGAGGCTCGGCACGCTGACAGATCTGCCATGAATATTTACAGCCTGCTCTCTGTCAGTTTGTCTGACGGAGGCCGGCTCAGCCTCTCCCCTTTGACACATACAGCCTGTTATGTATGCAGGAGGCCTCAGTGTGTGTGTGTGTGTGTGTGTGTGTGAGACAATAAGCCACAACATTATGACCACTGACAGGTAAATACTATTGATTATCTGCTGATAAGTGGGAGCAGGGGGACGTTTGTCTTTGATTGGAGCGACTCTGACAAGAAGCAGATTATAGAACGTGTCAAACCTGCAGCTCCTGCCGGGGGGGGAGGGGGGGGGCAGGCCTGCATGGTTTGATCCAACAGAGAGTCCGACCCCCACAAATGCTCTGATGTAGCTATGAAGTCTTCAGACTTCTCCGTCTCTCTGATAGGACACTTCCTGTTTCAGTGAAACACGGAGACAGACAGAGAGGATCTTGTTGTGTTTTCTGAGTGTTTTTGTCAATATTCATGTCTGTAGTCACATCAAGTTTTAAAAGTAGCGACTAGTCCAATAGCAGAAGTAGAGTTGCTATGGCTACGCAGATAGAAGAATAAACCGGGCTCAATGCTAAACCTGACATCCTGTCATTCATGTTCACCCCATAGACTGTATATAAAGACGAATGACATGACCTCCTGCTAAAAGTGAGGCCCAAACATCTGGGTGTCCCCCTGGTGGCTGGGTGGAGTATAAATCATAAACCCCGCCTCCTCTCCCACAGATGATTATCCCACTACTCTGTGTTTAAATGCTCTTTTTTTTTTGGTTCCAAGATGGCACCTTTTTCCAACATGGCAGCATCCACAGCTGACATAGTTTCGCCCTTTTTGTCATGATCTCTCGAGAACTTGGAAAACGGGTTGTTCACAAAGGGCGGTTAATTAACTACACAAGGTCGGTACATCAGTCCAAACAGCGAACAATCCACCAAGCTACTATATCCAAAGGGGAAAAGGCAACTCACAAAGTTCAACAGAGAGAGGGTCATACACTGGGAAATCCACGAGCAAAGGGGCGAGCAAAAACCAGGAAACCAAAGCAGGAGCAGTAATCCACAGGAAGACAGTCAAAGAATCACTGGAAAGTTTGGAAAGAATCACAAAACAATCTGGCATCTTAAGTACCACAGGAAAGGGGGAGGAGTCCAGGAACATAGGGGCGTGGCCAATGGCGGGAACCACACTAAGGGGGCGTGGCCTAGCGTCAGTGGCAGGAACAACAGCTGGGGGAAGGGCACAGCCAGGGAGACAGTCAAAGGAAACAGGAAGGTGTACACACTAAAAGAGGAAGTGAGATTTCTCTTCAAAATAAAGTTCAGTCCAAGAGAGAAACCTCACACCTTTTTTGTGTGGAAGCCATATTTATGATTGTTTTCGGAGCCAGTTTGTGACAAATTGGAGTTCGTTTGGGTTAAATCGATCAATTTATCTGCTGTAAATTAAAAGTAGAACTAATTAATCTAAACAAAATCACTGTGTAGTTGTGCATTTGGCTTGTACACAGTATATTCTTGTGCACATTCATTAGCAAAGACGAGCTAATGGAATGCAATTAGAGCTTACATTTTTCCACACAGGTTGTTGTGTGGAGTGCATAACTACCTTGTGTAGAGGCCCCTCCACTCAAATTGGACCACTTGCTGGAAATGAGCCTCGCCATCTAAGCAGGAGAAGAAGAGGGCCTCTCCACTGGAGACGCGCCATTAACCCATTTCACATAATAAGAAGTCTAATTTTTGAGTGGTTCTTAGCGGAGGAGGAGGTGAGCTGGAGAGCCACTCAGCCGGAGATCAAAGCGGGAAGCCCCCCAATGCCCCCCCCCTCCCCCGGCTGGATTAATGGGGCGCTCTCAGGGTGATTACACCACACACACACACACACACACACACACACATTTCTTCATCTTGTTTTGAAAGGATTAGACACAAAAATAAGAGCAGTGTGTTGGACTCAACCTTGACAAAGTGAAGCTGCTTTCAGATGGAGGAGGCATGAGGAGAAAGTGGAACATACATCATCCATAATGTGGTGATATATTATACAGCAGTATTTTGTAATGGCGTGTATTCATAGTGTCAGTGGCTCCGTTAAAGTGACAGGAGTTATCCAGTTAAATGATGGCTCTAATCGTGATCCCTGCCATCAGTAAAGCTTCTCTCTAATATCACTAATGGCCAATATGGTAATTGTAGCACATTAAAGGACTCACATGAGACTTTATGACGATGTTTTGGTTTATAGCTCTTGACTCATTCTTATCCAACTTTCCAATGTGTATCTATTAAAAAAACTTAAAAACTGCTTGTTTTCTAGACGCTGCTGTGTAAGCTCAACACATAAAAGCTGGATCAGGTGAATAATTTATGTTTCTCATCCCCGATCTGTGAAAGCAGAACAAACTCTGAGTCCGATCTGAAAAAAACAAATAAACAAAGATAATCCACTGCAGCAGCAGCAGCAGCTCACTGAGCCGGGTCTCTGTTGTGCTGGAGAGAAATTTGGGGGTTCTGGTCTGATCATGTGCTGTGTGTCCTCCTCCTCCCCACCGGCTCAGGAAGAGGCCGGCCAAGATGTCTTACACATGACAGCCTCAGTCTGCTGCGGGACGGCTGAATAATTCAAAGTTCTTACGCAGGACCATCTGGCAGCCTGAAAAGCAGGCGGAGCTGCTTCAGTGTGTCAGACTGACGGCTTCGCTGAGACGATGAAGGCAGTCAGAGAGAGGAAGCTCCTCCATTGTTGTTATGACGGAAAAGTCCTTTTTTTTCCCATCAGCTGGAGCGTCACCTTTGATTCTCTAACATGACCAAACATGGCAGAACAACCTGATAATTGTGGTAAAATACATCTGGGAATGATCAGTTCCTCCAGCGGCCACTAGAGGGTGCAGCAGCATGTTAGGACATTTTAAAACTGTATTTTCCGGACTATAAGCTGCTACTTTTATCCCCACGCTTTGAACCCTGCGGCTAATCTATAGATTTTTTTTGGAGCTGACGGCCTCCAGGGGGCGCTACACTGGGAAGCACAAGAGTGAGACAGACAGGTGGAAGAGGTGATCTGCCGAGGAAGAGCTTAACTTTTGTGCGTCATGAACAAACCCTCACATGTGGCTAAACACTTGGCTGACATATTGTTTCTTTCACCAGTGAAAATGTGGAGAAGTATCACAGGTTGTAACACCGCCCCCTGGTGGCCACTGGTATTTTTTTGTGGAGATGTGAAATCAATATTTGCAAGAATATGTTTAACATAGAAGTGTATGAGGATTCTGAGACACCCTCCAGTGGCCACTTGTGGAACTGCAGTTTAGTTCACCTGTGTTGTCATTGTTGTCTGACTTTTTTTAAATCCTTATTTGGGCAAAAACACAAAATATATTTGATCATAATAACATCAATAAGAGAAGAATAAAACTCCTCCGCACTGTCAGACTCCCTGCTGCGCTTTTTGACTTCTTCACACAGAATCTTTGCGCATCCACCCTCCCTGACTCTCCTCCTCCTCCTCCTCCTCCTTCAGGAACACGCCCCAGCTCTCCCTGCTCAGACACCACCTCTCAGTCAGTCAGCAGCAGCAGCAGCAGCAGCAGCTCCACGCGTCTCCGCCTCGCTGTGGCTGGAGGAGCGCGCTCCGATACATGTGGAGTTCAGAGAAGCCTTCTACCCGCGTCCTGTTTACCTTCACGGGGAGTCCCGTCCACCGACAGCAGAGGTTTGTTGCTTTTCTGTCTTTGGCGCACCTGGCTGCCTGAGTGCGCGCACTGCACGCTGAGCAGGAACACCTGAACGCAGAGGGGGATGTGGAGCGGCGCGCGTCCGGTTGGAGCGGGATCAGGCGCGCGTCAGCGGTGAGGATGCCGAACAGGTAAACAGTCAGCGCCACACTGCTGCTGTCACGTTTGGTGGAACAAACTTGAGGCTGATTGTTTTTGTGTCTCCCTGATCTTTCTGCACCATCCGTCTCGTCTTTGGTTGATTGTGTTATTGTCTCAGGCGACAGGTGCTATTTTCAGTGCTGCAGCTTGTCATCATTACTCTGCGTTAACTCTCTAATAGGGCTGTTGTTAGTAGTTAAGCGCCTGAAGCTCCGTGGCAGCCTGTGAGAATGAAGATAAAAAGGATGTGCTTTAGTTTAACAGGAGGACGCTGCCTGTGAACAGCTCCTCATGAGTGAGGTGTGAACAGGAGGAAGACTCTTCTGTTTGAGGGCAGTTAAAGTTTGACTGGACCTTTGAAATGTAGTAAATTAGTGTAAATCATCTGGTAACCACGGTAACAGAGTTTGTGTCCTCTTTTCAGGATTTTTGTGGCCATTTTTTTTGGCGGGGGGGGGGGGGCACTGGGGAGAAAAGTGATGATCACACTTCAGATTTGTTGTTTTTGATCCAAATGTTTTTTTAATCTGTTGCTTTATGGATCTAGTTTATTTAAAATCATCACATATGGTGTCAATGAATGGAAGTTTGCTAGTGTGGAAATGGGGACATACAGTATGCGGGACATTTGTCACTGGTTTGTCCACAAAAGACCAGCAGAACATGGTGTCCATTTACTTTTGGTCTGGTAGTGTATGATGCAGTGATGGGAATTCTGGCTCTTTTTAGGGAATCGGCTCTTTTGGCTCACTAAAAAGAATCGGCTCCTTCTGCTCTTCAGATTTTTTTTTCTAGGTTAAATTAATTATATTGCCAACAATAATGTAAATGTATTTAATTCACATGATGTCCCAGATCAAAATACAAGTACAAGCGACGTCTTTTTTTTTTTAAATCATCGTCATTTGAGAAATGAGTTCGTAGTATACAAGTATGAATTGAGATTTTTTTTTAATGATTAATTGTACAGCCTTACTCTACACTCCACCTTTGTATTATCAATAAATCATACATCACACATATTGACCAATCACATGTGAATGAAGAGAAAAAAAGTGAGAGAATGGAGAAAAAAGTGACTCCCAGTCAGGAGCCGGTTCTTGTCTTCCCAATCACTCATATACAGAACACATCAGAAACTTATTGACTGTGTTTTTGTCATTATTCAGCAACATTGTTTTCCCAGTTACAACAAGCTAATCTCCCCAGTAACAGGTTGTGTTTACTTCCTGCATCACCTCAGAGTGACGCTCTTTGAGTATGGATCTCATCATAACTGTAGGCGTGTTCCCGGCGGTCTAATTCGAGCTATCAGAGGTCATGATGGCACACAGCTAGCAGCAGCCAGGACAGCATATTGCCCTATTCATCTTAATGACTCCTGCGGGCAGAGCGGCAGCAGCGGACGTTGAGGAAGCGCCTGAAAACACTCTCCTGTGACCTTCTCAGAGTAACAAATGGAGCCATGCAGCCAGGCAGGCTTCGGCTACCAACTCCTGCCAACTCCTGTAAAAAAAGACAGAGCAGTCGGTCTATCAGTCTGATTTTACAGCAGCCACTTCCTGCATTTCGCTCACGTTCGTCCGTGCAGGAGTGTTAATTGAATGCATCCGATATTCCGGAAGAGAGCCGGCGTGCTGTAGCGGCCTGACCTTGGTTAGCGGCTCCTGAGGCCTCGCGGCGTGCTGCGTCATCACACCACAGCGGCCATGATGGCCAACCTGCTAAGTCCAATTTACAGAGACGTGTTTGGGATTGATTTCAGACAGAGAGGCAGGAGGAAGAGGAGGAGGAGGACTGAAACCTGAGGAGGGTGCAGAGATCTGTCAGGCCTCCACGCGACAGCCTTATCCAAGTCATCATCACGCCGATGGTGATGAACGAGTAAGGTGACCGCCATCATCACTCACAGACAGCTCTTCCTCTTCCTCCTCTTCTTCTCCTCCT
>JAVQJX010181435.1:0-10150 GCA_036025115.1 Ambassis agassizii
GTGTGTGTGTGTGTGTGTGTGTGTGTGTGTGTGTGTGTGTGTGTGTGTGTGTGTGTGTGTGTGTGTGTGTGTGTGTGTGTGTGTGTGTGTGTGTGTGTGTGTGTGTGAAGGTTAAGGGAGCAGCTGACACACCCCCCAGCCTCTGCACAACCCCTTTGCCCCAAGAGAGATTAGTGGGAGGGAGTGCTGAAAAGAATCTAACACCACAAGAAACTGCTTGTTTGTGTTAAAAAACGTGAATCTCTGTAAACTTCTGGGTTCATTATTGATGAAGTGTGTGAAGTCTCATGCAATTTCTCCGACAAGATGCTGTGATGTCTAACAGAAATATTGTCCATGTGCCGTATTTGTGAACATATATAAGAAAGAAAGTTGAATTTTAAGACCTGTTTGACTCTTCTGCTTTTGTGTCTAATTTAAGACTGATCGTCATAGCAACCTTTTACATATTCTTTTTTTTTATTGGCTTGTTTTATTGACCTTCATACAGTCTTAATTTCAGGTTGTCTGGCAGCAGCAGGGGGTGCACAGAGAACATTGTTTATTGGATTCATACCACTTTAAGACATTATTTTAGTCCAAAGTAACCTCTGGAACATAAATAGAAACATGGTCTTCTATTATTTAGTTGCATGCATTAATTGATGATCTCTTCATGTAGCTGTCTACTGAGAACCAGGAGGTGTGGGAGGAGGCTCTTCAGTGTCTGTCCCTACTGGTCCAGCTATATGGTGGAGAGGGTCATGACTGCCTGTCAGCTTCCTGCTTACAAAGCTTCTCACACATGCTGCGCACGCACATGCACAGCGACACCCCCCGAGTACAACGCACAACACTCAGGATCATTAAACGTCTGGTGAGTAAAGTGAACACACGTGTCAGCATTGCTTATAGACCATTTTCCTGCTCTGTTTGAGTCAAATATTGCTCTTCCATTTGTATTTTGGGGATGCTGTAGAAGTATTAGAATGTAACAAGACACTCACAGCCAGTCCTGCCGTGCTGAAAATAATGTGTAGTTTCACCAGAGCTTGACTGACAGAGGGAGCAAGGGAGAGAGGGAGAAAAAAAAAATGTTGGTGTGTGTCTCCCTGTCACTCTCTGTTCAAGTGTCTGTCCAATTTTGTGTGATAGTCAAAATGATGTGTAGTACAGGCCAAAGAGAGTGCACAGCAATCATGCAGGTTTAAATTTAATTTGGCTTCTTCTTCCCAAACATACATAAAAAAAATAATCTGGTAACATGGAGAAAAAAAACAGCCGTTATAGCTGACATTCAATTTCGTCTTCCTCTTCTGACAGACACACAACAAACAAAGATGTTCTGCATGCTGTAACAATCCAATGATTCAGCCGAGTCAGGCTGTGATTCGATTAAAATGGCCGATCTGCTCATTCCCTTGAAAGCCCAGAATTAGTTTATGTGACTTCTAGTAAAACATTGATTTATAGGCACATAATGTAAAGCAGTTAACAAATATACCTGTCTTCTCCAGGAAATATATCATATAGAATACATGTGAAATTTTTATCCGGTGCCAAGACACACACGGTGGCATTTCAAGTGCAGTGCTGTTTGTATGGGGTGATAACACTGGAGTTTAACCAGAGTTCTCATTCCTTCTCTTTCCTGCTATAAATCTCACCTTAAACCATGACGTTGCTATATCTCTGATGTAATATAGCCTTTCCTTTAAACAGGAAGAATCAATTTGAGATTGTAGACCCCTCTATGCAGAATTGGCAAGTATTGATTTGAACAGCCAGTAAAAATTGTAAGAAGTCAACATTAAGTTTGGAAAATTGGCTGATTTTTCTGCAGACCCTTATAAATTATGCAAAATGCATCCCTAATGTTTTGGCTTGGCCGCAGGGTCATGAAATAGTTTCTGCACGTGGGACACAAGGTCAGCTGTCAGCCTGAGATCATATGATCTGACTGAAGGCTGTGCCTCCAAGCTACAGTGCCTTGTAGTGTGTGTGTGTGTGTGTGTGTGTGTGTGTGTGTGTGTGTGTGTGAGAGAGAGAGAGAGAGAGAGAGAGAGAGAGCATTCACAGGTATGTGTGTATTTTGGATTCCTCTCACTAATTAGCCACCTGAACCACCCACACACAAACTCTCTCTGTCACATACTCACCTTCTGTCTGTCTGTCTGTCTGTCCCATGTTTGTCCTCTCATACAGCCCTTCCTGTCCTTCTCACCACCACACAGCAGTGTATTTCAGCTCCTTCCTCATAGCTCGTGGATGAGTCACTAAGCAACACCCCAGTGCTCGAAGCTCTGCTAATTTATTTGCTCAGAAAAATACTCATCTGCTGTTCTGCACATTTCATTCATTTGTTAATTTAACAGATTTAAAGTTTCACTCTCACTCTTGAGTTGAGTGTGGAACTGCTGCAGGACTTCTAAACTAAAATAAATACATGCATGTTTGTGCATATTAATGGCTTGTCTATATATGTTTATTTATATGAATCCCTTTGCCCTAAGTTGAGTTTTCTTACAATCTCATCATCATTCAGTCGGTTGCAGTGCAGCAGACATTCATTATCCACAACACACACTTTATCACAGAGACACAATGACTCTCATTCTGTCTCTCAAACACACACCTACACACGCAGACAAGTGCTTGCCCTTCAAAAAAAAAGCTTTTTAATTATCTTTCATTGATTTCAGGGCTCTGTTAATCTCAATCAAAGATCCCGCTAATAGCTTGGAAAGTGCAGGGGAGGGGACAGGGAGAATGAATCAAGTCTGAATTAGTGAAATGTTCAACTTGTCTTTTTTCAACTTGGAGAGACTTGAAGAGGAATACTAATTGAATGAAAAAGAGATTCATAGCAAGTTAATAGAGGAAAGGGCCTTTATTAATTTTCTCGTGCCCCTTTTGCACAAGAAATGAGTAGCTGTCCAGCACAAATGTTGCCTGATGTTTTTGTGGATGTTCGACTGCATGTTAACTTCACATGAGATCATCTCCGGAGGGCCAGAATCTGTCAGAACACAGTCTCCAAAATGTCAAAACACATTATGTTCAATTATTGTAACCTTTTACATGCTTGAGCCAGAAACATGTTATTTATTTATATATTCATTTATCTAATATTCTGTCACTAACTTCTTCCAACTCGCCCAACACAATTTGCTTGAAGCTGGGTGACTGGACAGGCTGTGTGTGTGCTAGAAATGTTGATGTTTAGGTCAACATAATTTCATGATATGTTGATTTCACTGAATATTGACTGTAAATAAGTTCAGACGTTTAAGACTCACCACGAATCATCTGAAGAGATTAAAATTATCCTTTTCGCTCCCCCCCCCCTCTCTCTCTCACACACACGGGTTGTTATGTGTGTGCATATTTGTGCATCTATATGTTATTCTGAAAAATGTACTCCTCTCTGTTTCTCTGCTGTCAGGTACATTGCCACTTGTTTGAACCCTGTGTCTCTCATGACAGCACTCTGCTGTCTTTCTGAGAAACATCATGTCTGTCCGTCCTGTGCTGCCTGTCTCTGTGCCTCTCATATGACTTTGAGTTCAGTATTATTGAGTCAGGGTGTTAGTCAGGTAGAGGTGGTGAGAGGAGAGCAGGCATGGAGAGAGGATGATAAGTAAGTGTGTGTGTGTGTGTGTGTTTGGTCTGCACACACACATGTTCCCTAACACTGATGGAGAAGTCAAAGTGAGTGTGTGTGTCTGTGTGTGAGAGAGAAAAGTAAATGAGTGAGGGGAGCGTCTTTGTCTCCTCCTAACCCCGTTTCTTAGCAACAACCATGCTGCGTCGCCACAGAGACAGAGGTGATGATGTCACCGGAGATCAGAGAAGACACGCTCATCAAACACACGGGCACACAACACATCCACTCAGGCACTTATGCTAACACACACACACACACACACACACACACACACACACACACACACACACACACATGTATGCATGTGGACCAGGTGTTTCAGGAGTGGGTGATGAGCCCAGACATCATGGTGTGGTGAGACATGTCAGGACAGGAATAAAAACAGAAGGATGACAAAGGCAAAAAAAAAAAAAACAAATGAGGAAGGTGGGGAATTCAGTGAAGGATGGAGGAGGATGCTGACAGTCTAATTCAGACAGGTGGACATGTCTCCAGACAAATCACAGAATAAACTCACAGAGCAGCAGAACTATATCTAGGAGCAAATGCGTGTGTAAAGATTTTAATTCAAGAAAAAATAATGTTAAGAACACAGATGAAACGGCGCATATGGCTGTGTATGTGTTTGTTCATTCAACTGGATTTCTGGCAAATTGTCTTTTTGATCAGCTCGCTTTGAAATGGCAGTGATAAATGAGTGTGATGGCGCTCAGCAGTTGGCCGTGCTAACACAGACCAGTGTTTCTAATAATGTATGACGACTTTGATGAGTTGTGCTGTGGAAACAAAGAATGTGAAAATTGCATTTATAAAGTGGAATTGTATCGTCTGTGTCTTATTCGTGCAGGAGCTGATATAATTGGTCAAATAACCTACAAGCTAGAAACCAGAGAAAATGACGACTGGTGTGACAAACTACTAAAAACTGTTTTATTGTCACAACTCCTAAATGTAGGATTTATTCCCTGTGTATGACTTTGTTATTGTATTCTTTGTCAAGTGCAGTATAACAATGCTCTGCCTTTCAGCTAATGACTCGTGCGTATTCAGTTTCCTTCACTCACTTTGATCTCTTTTTAAGGTTCAGACTACAGACAGATCTGATTGGTTAGAGTGTCCTGAGGGGACGGCGCTTGTGATTCTGCTGCAGGACATGACTACATCCAACAGGTGTGTGTTTTCCGCTCTTCTCTTGTGAAGTATTTGTCTGTCATCCCTCCCATTATTTTGATATAGCATCAGTCTAAATAGCCTGGGTCAGTGCAGCGGGGCTCTCCCACAAATCCTGCATTGCAGTCTGCTTTCCTGTATGGTGCACACTGAGTAACACCCATGGGAGTTTCAGGTGATATCTGGCCCTGCGCTGAACCACTTCAGACGGCTCCCCTTGATCTCAGTTGGCACCGTCTCTGACTTTTTCCATTAGCGTCTGCTATTGTGAATCTGTTTTGTCTGGCACCTCAGACCAATTTGTGATGTGAGACCCGAACCAGGAAGTCCTGCTCCCAACAGCCCAACAGCCAGCATCACTGCAAGAGAGAAAGCACAGCACATCAGTCACATAACACACTTTGCATTTTGCATATTAGTGTGTCAAAAAAACACACATCACTCTGGATTTGGCCTTTATTATCTCGACCCAGCCTTATTATTTTTATGCATGTGTGAACATGTCTGTGCATCATACATGTCCAATCTCCTCTCTGTCTAGTTGTTAATTGAAAGGATGGGAGGGCCTTTACAAAGTTGTGTTTTGTCAGAAGAAAAACAGTCAAAATACAGTTTATTAATACAGTTTAATACAGTCATAGTGACTATTTAGGACGACAAATGTCTGAAATTCAATGTGTGTGTGTGTGTGTTCCCATGCACCACACCTGTATCTGCATCTGGTTGCCTTTTGAGTGTGTGGGGGCCGATTGTGTGTTTTTCCTTTGAGCTGAGGGTTTTGTTTCCGTAGCGACCGTGCTGTGTTTGATCTTTTGGTGTATGGGACCAGCGACCTGTCTCTCTCTCTCTCTCTCTCTCTCTCGCTCTCTCGCTCTCTCTCTCTCAGACACACATGATGAACACACACAAACAGTGGCCTTCACTCCTCTATATTCAAACTGTGTCTCTCAATCACACACACACACACACACTCTGTCAGATCAATAATAAAGGTGTATTGTTAGGCAGCTACAGAGGCCTCTCTCCCGCTCCTTTCTCCTCTGTCACACCATTTTCTTCCCCCCTTTGTCACCCTTTAAACTCATTTCTCCTCCTCTCCCCTCTTCCTTTTTCCTTATTTTCTGCCCCTCTTGTGCTCTCACCCACTTCTCCTCTCCCCTTGTCCTCACTCTCCTCTCCCTCTCTGGCAGATGAAAGCACAGATCAGCTCCAGGCTTTGAAGTGGCTCAGACTGGCACCCTCCCACTGGTTTAGCAGTAGGAGGAGGGGAGCAGAGGTTTTAGGAGAAAGGGCAGGAGATGAGAGGAGTTATGAGGAGAGGGGAGACGAAGGGACAGGAAGAGGAGGGGGGGGGGGGGTGAGGAGAGGTTTTAATTGAGAGGATGAGAGGAGTTTGGGCAGTGGTAGTAGATGGAAGGAGGTTGAGGAGCAGAGAGGAGGTCTGGGCTCAGATCCTAACCCGAATGATGTCATTCAGCCTTTACCATGGCAACCTTAGGAATGCTTTTTCAAAAACCTCAAGCCTGACTGAGGGAGGGAGGCAGAGCGTCACTCCTACTCTCTGCTCCTGGAAAAAAAAAAAAAAAAAGACGCCTCGAGGCCCTAAAACCTGATCCTGGTCCAGTCAAAGCCACCAGTAATCCAGTCCACTGATATGTGAGAACACAAAAACACTACACAACTCCTCAAACACTCTCTGAACTCTCTGAAGGTCTCTGCATCTTAACTAAAGCCCAATCTTCATACACTGAGAGGCGTTTTAATGCACACACTGTTTCTCAGACCCCCCCCCCCCTTCCTGTGGACCACCATGGGACTTCATTTCAGAAAAAAAAACTGATGTTTGCATATTTAATCTTATTTAAAAGTGAATCTTGTCTTTAAACCAGTGAAGTATGACACTGTAAAAACACATCATTAGAAAAAACATTGAACTGGTGAATCAATGCGTCTGATTTATTGTGCTGTATTTAATGACATAAGCAGGAACTCAGTCTGATTTCCTGCTGTTTGTTTTTTTTTTTTTTTTGGTTCCATCTCAATGAGTGGAAAACACATAAATTGCACACATGTGCTTGTAAGCCAAGCATGGGGCTAATGTGCTGCTGTAAAAGCCATTCAGTGTCATTTAAAACCAATTATTTCATTTTCCACTGTCCTCTGTACAGCTGTGAGTGTCAGTGTGGGACTGTGAGGATTTAATGAGTAAAGCAGTTTGTCCTACAACTTTTTATGGAGCCAATTTATGTTTTCCAAATCTACAAACTTTCAAGGGTTTCTGAAGCCTCGGGGACCTGTGTTAATTAGGTTAATTATGTAGGTTTTAATTAAGTAAGAGGGGTGGTGGAGCTTCAGCTGGCCTGGCTGTCAGACTGCCCTCACAGACACCTGGGAGGAAGAGGAGAGAGGAGGAGGCAGATAAGAGGAGGAAGGAGCAGATTACAGGCGGCCTGCAGGGCTCAGAGCAGATGGGATGTTTTCACCAATCAACCATCAACATTTTAGTTATTTAAAATTGTAATGCTCCTACTAAAGTAACATCTATACTGTGATAAAAAAAATATTATAAATAAATATTATAAATATGTATTTTTTACTGACTATGGCTTAAATGAGGATGCAAATGGAAATAAATGAACTTTATTATAATGAATGTAAATGTTTGCAGAGTGAAGGCAGCTGAAGCAGGACTGAAGTCACACTTAGTTTAGTGTAGTTTAGGGTCTTCATTCATTCTAAAATAACAATGACACACCTGCTGTGTTTGTCGCCGCACTCACAAATTTTCGCATCATTTTCAAGTTTCCCCAACATAACCTTCATCTCACCGACCTCACATAATGTCACCCAGAACTCCAGAATGACAGGCTTACTGGATGGAGTCATGCCCTGAAATACTTTATGAACATTTCATCACATTATTATTGACATCTTTTTTAACTAAACCTTTTTTTTCCTTCTTTGTCCCAGATGTCCTGTTGATGCGCTTCCTTTGGTGACTGAAATCCTTCAGGAGATCTCTGGATCCCAAAATCTTTGAATGACTGGTAGAATTATTTTTTAAAATAAGGAGGAGAGAGGATTGTTTACGCACAACATTGTCTGTTTTGAATTTAAGTGTCCTTAGAGAGTGATTTATGAATTAAAAATACAATGTTGATGAGCATTCAAGACATAGGTTTGTCAATTTTTTTCCGAACCAGTTTCAGTTTAGAGACATTTCAGTCTCCTCCACACGACTCTCATCATTTCTAAATTATATCAATCACAGAAATAAATATTGCTGTGTCACTAAAATAACTTGACAGCCGCAATCAAACTGTCCATCAGACTGAACAGGATTACAGCGTGAGCGTTAATTTAGACTGTCACAGGCATCACAACACTGGCCCGAGTTTAGACGCTTCAAGTCAGCATAAATGGCAGAATATTACTTCATTAGATCTGCCTGCAGTAAATATAGCCATCAGCAGCCTTTTATTAATGTCATTACACTCTGACAGAAGGAGGATGTACACACAGATCTTTACAGAAGTAAAGAAAAACGTGTATGTTTGTACGAGGAGGTCAGGGAGAGTTGAGAGTGAGACGAGGTTGAGACAGAGGCCATCATCAGTATGGCTGTTTGGTCTAAGCAGCCCAGCTGTCCTCCATGCAGTGGACATACTGGACTTCCACAAGTTTGTGCAAATCTGACTTGAATTTGTATTTTTCCCTGCAGTGGTAGATTGTTTTGGCCTCTTTTGAGAGTTTTTTGATTTTTCTCCAAATGCACTCTGAAAATTTACAGAGGAGCAGTGACCAAACAAAATATACAGACCTTGTTATAAGCAATTTCATTTAGGAACTGTTTTCTACTGAAGCACATCCAACATATCGCTGCTCAGGAAGCATCTAACCATGAAGAATGGTTCAGCTGAGCTCCAGTCAGGCTGTCTGGCCTGTAGTCACAGCTAGGTGCATGCTGTAGAAAATAGTTTCCACATGAAATTATTCACATCAACATCTGTAGATTTTATCCAGTATCGAGGTGTATATTTTTGAGCAACACAATTTGAATGCATTAACACATGTCAGTGTTGTTGCATAGTACAGAACGGTGGTGTCGAGAAACAAAGTACAAAAATACTTTGTTACTTGACACCACTGTACCAAAATACTTTTGTTACCTTACCTAAGTAGTATTTTGGGAATGCTTTTACGTTCAAAGACGGGTGTGTTTAAAAACATGCCTACATGCCTTACACAGCTGCTCATCATATCTTCCACTGTTACATTTGTTGATGTTAATCAATATTCAATGGTTATAGTGATCCGACTTCCACTTTTTAGTTTGTTTGCAGCAAAATTGGCTACTTACTCTGCTGGAAAAACAGCCAAAATGCTTTTGTCAAAATGGGCTTATTTCATTCAAAGGTTTTTCTTTTAATTACGTTAAGATAATTTTCAGCAATTCAAACCAATCATTCAGCCAAGCATTCAAAGCAATGCTTCAAGCTGCTGCAATCAAATTTGCAGTTCCTTCAGGAAATGCTATTCTAGTTTTAAGAGTAATTACTTTCTAATTTTAGAAGTATTTCTCAAACCCCATACATCTGTACTTCATCTTGAGGAGAGATTTGTGTCACTACTTCAACTTTTACCAAAGTACTTTTAAAGCCCTGCATCTATACTTAGATACACTTATAAATGGGTGTACTTTTGACATCACTGGTACAGAAGGCAAAAATCTCCAAAAACTGTCAACTCCATCAAAACTATCTTGAATATATAACTTAAGGGCACAGAAAACATGAATATTTTATTTTAGCATGAACAGTCTCCAAAGCTGGCACATATACTGCGTTATGTGCCAGCTTTACAAGACAGATCAGTGTATGAGCCGTTTAACTTGTGATGTTTCCAACCTAAAGAGTAGCACGTTCGAACTGCAGTGCAACTTATAGCTCAGGGGTCTTCATGATTCAGTGTCAGTGTGTCATCATGTGAAACTTTTTCATCCTTGAAGTTGAAATGAGACGGGGAGGCATCCAGGTGAAATGACAGTCCATTTTATTGTTTCAGAACACAGCAGGCTACAGCAACCAGCTCCTCTCATTACCCCACCCCTTTGTAACAGCAGACCAATAGGAGCCACCCTCCACCACCCACGTCTTTTTTTTTTCATTTTTTTTTTTTCATTTTTTTTTTTTACAGATACTCCCACCCAGCTCTGTCAGCTACACCCCCTTTGGAACAGCAGAGACATCACGTGTCCCCCTTTAAAGCAAGAAAATAGCTTGATATTTGGACCATGATTTCCAATTCATGTTTTATACAAAAGCTACACAATGT
>JAVQJX010181471.1:0-11569 GCA_036025115.1 Ambassis agassizii
GGCTATGTTGGTCCACCATTTACTACACAAATAAATGCCAAACTCCAACAATGTTAGACATCAACGTTTACAGCATCAATCGAGACATTTTATTCATCAAAATGACAAGGGATTAAAACTGTCTTGGGCGTAGTGTGGCAGCACTGGTGACAGATATGTATCATGTGTGTGCACAAATATGGAGTCATATCTTCTGCCCTTGTGAATTATGGTGAGTGTCACTCAGCACATTGTAGTCCAAGGCAGAGAGCTGTAATATATAACCCACTGCTACTCTCTCTCTCTCTGCAGGCAGCATGATATAGCCAAGAATAAAGCACTACTGATGGTAAATATTGGACTTCTGTGTGTCTTTCCCTTTCCTGCTGGAGATATATAGAGTTTGTGTTTCCTTAGTGAGCCTAAAGGGATGAAAGATAAACGCTATCTTTATGGTATAAGTTATTATTTGAAAAGAACATGTGTGTTGTCAATCAGTTGGATGTTTCACTGTGTAACAGTGTGTGTTGCCAAACATTAAGTGTGTGTGTCCTCCCCTATTGGCTGTGCTCTTCACCCTTCGTTTCCCTCCACTGCACTGTCACTCAGTTGCCCAGATTCCTCAGCAAAGAACATTTGCAATGGACATCTAAAAAAAACAAACATTAATATATGAGGCAGCCTTACAGAATGGCAAACACACAAAACGTTTTTGCATCACAAGAAGCGGAGCGTGTGGAGCAAATAAAAAAATACTTATAATGCTTCATAACTTTCTGCAGGCAATAGAAATTCATGGCCGTCTGTATAACTGACAAAGTCAAGCAGTAATGTAAATTCCCTCTCTGTAAATAGATAATAAATTATGCATTTTGTCCTATTATAAACTTTGATTTTTTTACGATGGTAAAAGTTTTTTATGAATGCATGACAAACTGTACACAGAGACACAAGCAAACTGCTTTCTGATTCGTTTCTGTTCATTTATTTGTTTCTGCTCCATATTAGTTGAGTTAAAGTCAGTGAAAGACATATAACAGTTGTAATACAGAGCTTAAAATAAAAGGATTTAAAGAGGCTTTTAGATTGCCCATAGAAGTTTCACATGCTATTGAATATTTAACTATTTACAGAAATTACAGTCAATCATGGCTTCTCAGCTGCACAGAGGTATGCAAAATATTTTGTATTTATCAGAATCTTGTTCAAGCGAATGATCTGTTTTTGAAGGACAGTTGTAGTGGAGACATGTAGAATAAAATGTTCTTGATGTTAAGCTTAGATTTGGTCATATTTGGGTTAATATTAATTTCAAACCTGCCAGCAGGTTTTTGGGACTCAGAAGTAAGAAGGAGCTGCTTCTCACTACTTAGGCGTCCTACCATTGTTGCTTTACAAACAAAATGTATACAACACATACATGCCAGTTCCTTTTTCATACATTAAAATATACAGAGTGGTCTTTTACAAAAATCACCCTTTGTCACATGTACATATTAATACCAGACAGAATAACCAGACGACAACAAAGATCTCTTTTCGGGTCCCTCTTCAGAGAAAATTCCCCTTCATACTGGACATTGAGTTCATTTAGGACAATCGGCTTCCTCTCCTGAACCACCAGAACTTTCCATGCAATTAAATATGTAATGTTGCTGAACAAGTTTCAGCAGTTCACCCCCTCCTTCATATGAACATCAAGAGGCACAGAGTCCCATATGGACGTGTTTACACCACATACCAGGAAGTAGGAAGTGTAAACAGACAAGTTCTTGAAGCAGTCATGTAAGCAGGCTTTTCCTCTGTAAGAAAACTCCAACAATGCTGACAACTCTAAAGTTTGCCATTTTGCACATTTGTTGGGAGACAGTGTCAGTCTCATTACAAATGTTAGCCAGAGAAAGCTGCTCCTACCTCACAAGCTGCTGTTGTGAGCTCGCAGTGAAGCAGTGTGTGTGAGCATGAAGCTCTCGGTGCACTGCTGGCTGCTGGCCGAAGGCGACCTGCGAGGTGAGCGCTGGAAGCGGCTCCTCCGGTTGAAGTAATTGCCTGCCGTCCACGAGCGTTTGTGCTTCCTCAGGTACTCCTTGTAGTTCTTGGTCAGCAGTGTGTAGAGGAACGGGTTGATGCAGCTGTTGGAGTACGTCAGACATGTGGTCAGGTAGTTGATGTTGCGTTTGGCTTTGGTGGAGAGAGGCAGTGATGGGTGGAACTGGCCCAGCAACTGCCAGATCCAGAAAGGCAAGAAGCAAGCCCAGAAAAGGAGCACGATGGTGAAGATCAGGTACAGCACCTGCAGGAGACAGAGGGGGGAGTTCACTGCCTGATTCAAGCCAAGATGTCGCATAAACACAGTGGATAGTAAACCTAAGACCTCAAAAATTCACATCACAAGTTAGATCTATGTACCTTTAATTAATGGCGTGTGTCCACATTTTTTTTCCATCAAAAACTGCTGCAGACCACATATGAGTTTTGTTTCTATGGCAACCATATCATGACACACTCACAACCACCAAACAAATGCAGCATGTAATTTATCTGCTAGCCCCAGAGAGACAGGTCTGGACCAATGAATCCTGGGGTATGTTGGAATCCACCTCATGGATCTTTCAATTCCAAGGATGCACTGGGCAGTCTTTAAAATAGGACAGCCATGAAGTCGTAATCAGTCTGCTAATGGTTCCTTCGTAGGAACTGTGAAAGTCCATACAGTGCAGAACTTTCCTCTGATCCCAGCAGAACGCTGTTGGCTTTGGTTGCTCTTGTGCTGTGAGACCAAGCAGCAGACTCCAAGGAGGTAATTCACCATAATTGGTGGTTTGGTGTATATTCTATACGTGCATTAAAGTGCCTCCTTCGTTTTACAGTGGCACTCATTTTTCTAATGTTATAAAGTAAAGGTTTCACATACTGGTGTAGTCTACAGTTTTTCCCCCTACAGCCTCCATTTTTATTAGCAAATCAGTTTCTGATCTCATAGCAGTGGGCCCAACTTATTCTTGATGAGGAGCAAGGACAGACATACTGTATAAAGCTCGCCTTTGTTACACCAGAAGGGATTCACAGTTAAAGGCTGGTAGTGAAAGAGAGATTTAATTATTTCTGCAGTAGCAGGACTTTTGAAACTTCCTCCCAATAGCCTCTAATTCTGCTGAGGGGCAGCATTCAGCACGTTTAATCACACAGATAAGACTAACGAACCCATCATAACCCTGCTATGAAGCAAATGGGTTTTGTCCTAGCATAAGCTGAGAAAAGGGAAAAGTCTGCGCACAGTGATAACAAAAAGTATTAATGCATTCATGTGATCTATAATAGATTCTTTATCAGCCACCATGATGTATCATTGGCCAAAAGCAGCAGCTAAGAGAAGCAGGTTAGGACACTCCATTGCTTCACATACTGTATGTGTGAAGGTTTACTTCCTGCCTGTTTATCAGGTAGGATCTAGATGGATGTTTCTAGATCTATCAACAAGTAACAGATGGTGTGACAATCAAGGGACATGGTGTAAGGAGGGAAAAACTCATACTGATTTGCTGGTGTAATGCTTTACTTTGTGGGGTTTGTCATGATGTCACTTCTTTAACAGCTCTTAGTAATTCTAAGAGGTAATTTCATTATCAAAAACAAATTAAGAAATGTAATTTAATTGAGAGAAAAATCAGTAGATTCATCCATAAATGCATGCTGAAGAAAAGCTGCAATGGCGAACCATCTCCATAGCAACGGTCTGTTTTTTTTAGAACCACACAGACCAATGAGAAGATTGAGATTCACCAAACAGAATACATACCAATGCCATGTAATTAAATCATTTCAAGATTTTTCTTGATGTTTTTAATTGATATCCTCCAGTTGGAATCTTGCACTAATGCTGCCAACAACAACAATGTAACTGAGCTATAGTGTCCACAGAGAGAAGGCTGAGGTGGATGGATGGGTAAATAAGTTAGAACACCATCAACTGGATATTTTGCACTCTTTTGCATAAAAACAGACCAAGATCTCCCAGCATGGGAAGCACATGCATGCAAAACAAAAATAGCACTATGAGCAGGCAAGCTTGTGTGAATTAGAAATAGAATGACACCCTGTGAAACACAGGGATTGACTGACCTTCTGATTAGGTAGTTTCTTGGTCTGTTTAAAAGTCTCCGTCTGGGAAATCCAATACGTGCGTGCAAGCTGGATGTAGAGATAGCCAATGATCAGTCCTGGAGCCACAATGCTAGTGCAAAACAGGAAGGAGATGTAAACCTTGTAGGAGAGCTCTTTGAGAGTGGATTGACACATAGCTTTGGTGCCAACTGTCATTAGCTGGAGGCTCACAAGCATTGGCAGAGTGAGGATTAGGGAAGCTGCCCAAACCAGCACAGCGATGGCCTTCCGGTAACTTTTAGAGCGCTGGACTGTGTCTAGCGGTCTTAGCACTGCGAAGTAGCGCTCAGTGCTCATGATTGTCAGCGTGAAGATGCTGGCATGCATGGTGAGGAAGTCCATGCTGATCAGAATCCTGCATCCTGCATCCCCGAAGTACCATTCCTTTAGGAAGTGTGTGCACACAATGAAAGGGATGGTGAGAAGGTAGAGCAGATCTGCCAGAGCCAGGTTTATGATGTAGATGTACATGGAGGCTGCAGTCCTCATGGAGTGACACATGACCACCAGGGTGTAGATGTTCCCTGAGACTCCAACGAGGCACATAATGGAGAGGATGGTGCCGATGGTAAAGGTGGCAGCAGTGTCCTCGTGCGAGCTGAGAGGGGGGTCGGTGGCATTAGCATCTCTTTCCACCAGGACGCCTACAGGCTCCATGGAGACGGTTGTCATGTCTGGATGGGAACAGAGATTACAAAAAAAAATCATACATTCAGCTCTTCTTTTATATCAGCCTGAACCCCGGACATTGAAGTGGATCTTATACAGAGAATCCATATATTCTTCAGTCATTCATATTCTCTCAGTGACAGGAGAAGATTTAATAAGCTTACTTTCAATGCAAAGCTTATTTTCTTACTCCATCCCTAACAGCCAAAATCTGCACCTCTGGCTGCTTCCATATTTACAGAAATGTGACCAACTGACTCAGAGGGAGTAAAAGGAAATCCCTCATTTTGCTTCTGCACGTTATACTGAAGCTCTGAAGATAAACCTCAGAGTTCATGCCAATTCAATTAACTTTTTTGAGAAATATAAAACAGCATGAAGTACTGTGTGTCCTAGTGAAGTTTTTTCCCAAATTGGTCATGAAATGAGAGGGTGGAATCTGAAAATGAAGAGTCTGATTCAAATAATGGAGGTTTTTGGAAGCAGCACAGTCAGAGCAATAGGAAGGATTTTTTTTTTTTTTTGGATATTTTTTGTTGGATATTTTAACATGGAGGTCTATGAGGATGGACTCACTTTAACAGTCTGCCCCTAGAGGCCATAGAAGGAACTGCATTTTTTGACACATGACCTGCTTAGTTTAGCAAACCAGCCTAATAACAACACTATCTGGAATGTTTATTTGTCTGCAACTAAGGATGTTCAAATCTGGTCCCGCTCAAGGTTTTCTCCTGTTTAGGGAAAGGTTTCTGCTGTCTGTCTTAACTCAACTTAGGTTTAATAGTAAAAGATGCAATATGAATAGAAATTTATTGAATAAAACTGCTTGGTTAGGTTTACACATTTAAAGGTAGTTGTTGGAGGAGATAATAGTTGTTGTAAAGGGAAATTTTGACATCCACCAAACAGATGTGACCACATGTGGGCGCTAGACATGTCTACACTGATTGTTTCATAGTCCTCTTTTTTTTTTACATTCTTCTGTTGCTTCTTTTTTGGGGCGGTGGTGTCCATGTCGGTGTTCACCACACCACAAGTGAACATTAAGGTGCTGACCTCAGTACAAGAGTGATTCAATCAGTCATGTGTCCTGTTTACACCTCTTATAAGGCCTTCCTATAAACACACCAAGTCTGACTTCATTCTGTCTCTTAGGAGTAAGAATCAGAAAAAAAATAACAGCAAATCAATACACTGTCTTCCTGGATTTAAGCTGCTAATTGCCACACAGTAGGACAGAGCCAAATGTGTCAGAGTTGAAAGAAAAATTTTACGTCACCTTTGGTCCAGACTTAAGCTGAGCAGTCAAGATTTAGACAGAAAGTATCCCTCCCATGTGACTAAAGTAGTTCCAGAAAGCTCCGGTGGCTGAGATAAAGTCAGACTGGGTTATTATTCCATATTTTAAGACTCCTTAATAGACCTGTCTTGTGAGCAAACCGCATGCATGTATACTTCTATCAGGGAACTGAAGAATAATTCTTACCTGGACTGTCTTCAACACTTAGATGAGGTTCCGTCAGCCATTATCACTCTGC
The DNA here is from genome assembly GCA_036025115.1 of Ambassis agassizii. Lineage (NCBI taxonomy): Eukaryota > Metazoa > Chordata > Actinopteri > Ambassidae > Ambassis > Ambassis agassizii. The sequence continues at coordinate 6,351 of JAVQJX010181471.1, forward strand.
TCCTCCCAACTTCGCACTTCACTGCAAAAATTTCACACTCCATAAAAGATCCCAGGGAGTATCTTTGAGGTGATACACTTTTGGAACACAAAATCTATATCATCCAGAAATCTTGGGAGAACAAGGTGGTGGTGGTGGTGGGGGAGTGGGATTCATCTAAATGAGTCATCCACTACAACAAAACCCCCTCCGTTGTTGGCCCGTGTCTAAGCAGCAGATTATCCAGAGACTGAAGAGGAAAGGTGCACTGATGGCAGCTTTAAAAGTTCTCTTCCATTGCCTTTACTCTTTGTGCACCTTGGTAGCATCCGAGCTCAGACATCGGCAGCTCAGATCAGTGAAAGGATGATGAGAAGTGAGGATCACATTAAGCTACAGCTGGTTTACGGAGACTCTTCTCTTTGACTGAGAGTCAGAAAGAGTGAGAGAGCCAGAGGTAGAGGAGGGAGAGAGAGAGAGGGAGAGAGGAGAGCGCTGCTCGTGAGACGAGCTTAAAGTGGGAGGGAGAAGACGGGCAACAGAGAGGTATGCAGGAAATGTGCTCTCTCTCTCTCTCCCTCCTGCTCGATGTGTATGTGTGTGTGTGTGTGTGTGTGTGTGTGTGTGTGTGTGTGTGTGTGTGTGTGTGTGTGTGTAACCCCTGTGCCATCGATGGGGGGCGTGTGCCACAAACTGGGAGTTGAGACACATTACACACTGACAGGAACACACACAAAATAAATCAATATCTAAAAAGACAGCAAGCAAAAGGCCATTGGTCCCACTGTGGGATACTCAATGTTCATTATTTTAAATGCATAGTGCCAGGGTCAATGTCACCTACCACTGCAGCAATTCTCTCAAGCACAGTCATCAAACATCATCTCCCACAAGGGGGGAGGCAGATCCAACCTAAACAATGTCTTTGTGGCCTTGTGGTCCATGTTGGTAACTGAATGCTAAACAGAAGACTTTTCCTGCTGATGCTGTCTGACCTAAAGGAGACACAAATGAAGCAGCAGTGTGGAAAAGTGCTTTTTTGTAATTTTTTTTAAAGGTAGGCTCAGATTCAGCAATATGAGTACATACACAGACATCGAAAAGAAAAAAAAATACATGTTTACTCCCAGATTTTGACCCATAGTCCAACAACTAAATTCTAGCAGATCCCATTATTACCCACAAGTCTGTCCCCAATAAATAATTTTCTAAATCAACAAGAGCTTACAGAGGATTTCTGATTTGCATCGACAGCTGTCATGAAGCGCTGCTGCTGTCAGCAATCAACATATCACCATTAATAGTGCACAATGACGGAATGATCCACCAAAACTCTACAGCAAAAAAAAACATAAAATGTTTACAGCCTGAGACTGTATTTGGGCTGCAAAGACATGGTGCTAATATGGCCACAAAAGTCTGAATAAGGATTTAATGGCATTAGTGTGAGCAGCAGGCTTCCAGTGGTTCAGGTCCGCCTGACACCAAGAGCTGTTTTGTTTTCACCGACGGGCTTGTTTGTGAGTTTAACATTGTAAAAATGTCCTTAACAAACTGAAAAGTACAACCTGTCTGTACTTCATTTGTCAGCCATTTAAATGACTAAATAACAGCAGAACTCATGCTAAATGAGCACCCTGATATGGATGATAATGTGAACAGTGTGCAGCTTGCAATTAACCTGAAGTGAAACCACATTTAACCCCCTCTTATCTTCTCAGTGATGCCCTCCAGGCAGCCTGATTTTCTGCAGACAAGCTTCTTTCTGCTGCGACGTTTACAACTGTAACCTTTTCACCTCACACAACAGAATCCCTTTCAAAACAATGAAGCCTCAGTCAATATGTTCACCCTCTCAACAAGCCCATAAATGTAATATTCATGAAAATGCATATTGGGAGCAGGATAGAAATGATAAATGGACACTCAGGATGCACGAGAGACACACAAATCTGCCTGACAGAGTGCGTTTGCTTTTATGATGAAATTAAATGTCAAAGACTTCCTATCAGAGTGGAGCAGGTGTAAGTGGATGTAAACATGTCAGTCGAACTGCAAGCTGCTTCTTCCCGGCACGCTTTACAATCCATTGGAAATAAATTATTGGCTCTTATGCAATAGGAATGTGTGTGTGTGTACACATGGAATGTAGCTGGAGTTTATAAAGGTTGTCTGCAGGATCTTATCTCAGCAGGGGTCGTTATGCTGCTGTTGTGTGTGTGATCAGAGGTCACCCTCATAAAATATCTGTAAAAGGGTTAAAGAGTCACTGGTGAGCTCTGTTACACTCAGTGAATGAAGCAGCCACACGGCCTGTTGCAGATTTCATAAAAGACTCTTTACAGGGTGACACTGTGTCAGTCTTATTAGCTGCTACACGCTCATTCAGGGAATGAGCAGTGTGTGTGTGTGTGTGTGTGTGTGTTAGTGTGTTTATGGAAGGCATCATAAAATCACACACTTTGCCTTAATTTAACTGAATGTATAAATATGTCTTCAAAGTGCACACACTGACATTTGTGTGTGATGAGATGAGTACAGTTGCCATTTGATGTCGTATGAGCATGCATAATGCATCCTGTCTGCTCATTTGTTCTGCACAGGAAAAGATGGCGTTTGTCCACACAGCAGACAGAGAAGAAGAAGAAGAAGAAGAGAAGAAATGATACAAGCAGGTGAATACAAATAAGGCTTAAGAGTTCAGAATGGATGCTCATCAAAGAAGCTTTAAAACACAGCCTGGGGGTGCGGGGGGTTTAACTGAAGGCCAAAAATGAAAGCAAGGACAACAGAAGCAGAAAAAGGGAGAGGGAGAGGAAGAGCAGGTGATGGTTTGGTTTGGTCTCCATACATGTTGAGTGAAAGGTGAAAAGAATGCAATAAAACACTCAAAGTACATCAAAACTTGTTGTTTCCTAATACATTCTTGGGTTATGTGACCATAAAGATCTAATTAATAATTTGAAGAAATTCCAAGAACAAGATAGACTGATCGCCCCAAAAAAAACCCAGAAATTAATTATTTCCTTTTTGACAGAAAACTACATGATACGCATATTATGATAAAAAGCTTATTTTTTTCTTCCTGTCTGCCAGAAGTCACTGTAAACACACACTGACATAATATAATAATATAAAAACATTCTAAATATATATTTTTAATTATTTTCTATTTGTGCCTACAGCATTAATGATGCATAAAACACAGTTAGATTAACAATAGATAAATAAATGAAGAAAGCAGTAATAACTTTGTGTCTGTACACATACATGAGGAGGACAGATGTTTTTACGTGTTTGTTGAGCCGATGTCAGATTGCAAAATCTCAGCTCCATTTTTTGAGTTTCACAATCATGATACCAGCCCCTGAAGAATACAACACAACTAATGTCTCCCTCTACATTTACAGGGTTTAAAGTCTGTGTTTTACTTGAATTTAATGTCATTACTATTAATCACAAACAATCGCAGCACATCTGGCCATATCATATGAATCCTCATTTGTTCATTATGCTGCTACAAAATAAATAGAGACAGTAAAATGTGCCTTAAAAGGTGCGGAGATCTATCTCATCATGACCTTTAGCTCTGCTGGGATTTGTTAAGTTATTAAGATTGCAGATGAACTGTGTTACAAATTACCAGAGGTCCCCCAGTGAAATCAATCTCATACAAATCAGGTATTTCTAACTGCAATACAGAAACATTACGTTATGCAGACAATTTTGAATTTTTCCACATTTTTGTTCATCAGTTTGTAAAATTCAGGCTGTTCTGGCAGCATCACACATCATTCAGTGCATCTCTGAGCGAGGTGTCGTGATAAATTAGCGTACGGAAAACTCAGCGGTCCACTTTGCAGGTTTAGTTTATTCTTTTGTTGCCAAATGATGCTTTCTTCCAGTGTGAATAAAGCCAACTGCTTCATATCTGACTGATTGGCCACATCAAAGCTGCTTTCAGCACAAAAGCAGCAAATAAGAAGAAGAGGAGGAGGAGGAAGAGGAGATGTGAAAGATGAGAGCTGGAGTTGTGCAAGGGTTACTTTTGCCAGTAAAGACAGACATCACAGTTCATTCATTACACTGACAGTCAGTCACCGTCAGTCCTCCTACACAGTGAGATAGATCCATTTCTCCACACACACACACACGCACACGCACACACACACACACACACACACACACACACACACACACACACACACACACACACACACATATATAAAGGCCATGCTGTCAGCTCATTGTGTTTAAATCATTCCTCAGAGTTGGGAAAGGATTACAGTCAAACACAACAGATTGTTTTGTTCTCTGGTGGCTTTGGAGGCACATCTGCAGCCCATCACAATGCAATTCATTACTCCTCTTTAGAAAGCAGAACAGTGGGAAGCTCACACTGAAATAAGAAGTCAGACAAAGTCATAATGCAAGCACAGGTAAGACGCGTCTCTCTTTTTTTATCTGATCTGCTTCTTTGTAACATCAGATACTTGCCAGAACCAATTCAGAGATGATCTGTGCAGCTCTTAAGGCCACAAACAGTCCCTGCAGCCTTTGTCCAATCCTGTCACGTTCAGAGATCTGAGACGAGACATGGTTATAAATAAAGACAGCAACAGGAGGTAGAGAGCCGCAGTTTGTCTGACTAAAAGTGGGCACGGAGTGATGAGATTTGACAAAATCTAATTGTTAAAGCCGTAACAACGACATGCTTCCCTAATCTGTTATTGTGTTTTAAAAAAAACCTATGTGTTCTGGTAAAACCACAAGGGTGAGATAAAGATTGATTTTCTTGATACTAGAGTGATCTGCTGGTCTGCCTTGTTTCAACATAAAAGCCTTGTTTGTCTGCAGTAAAACATGAAAGTAAAGTCAGTACATGGTGACCAGCATGCATGTGGGTGTCTAAAGTCATCATTGTATTTGTAATACACGCATGTAACTGTGCTTTTATTTCCATTAAAGAGGGAATTTGTTACATTCAAAAATACTTCAAAAATAAAACTCAGAATGTGATGAAATAAATATAATAATGGAAACATAAGGAGTCCATGTATTTTTATTTTATTTATTTATTTTTTTTGCAGAGATTCTAAGCTGTAAACCTGTATGATGGATGAGCTGGATTAGCCACATAGCATTGGGCTAGCTGAGGCATCAGTTCTGGAGTGCATCAGAGAGGACATCAGGATCAGGAAGACACCACTATATAGTTTAATACTGTACTTGTTTTATTT
>JAVQJX010181486.1:0-11710 GCA_036025115.1 Ambassis agassizii
ATGATATACTAAACAGATACCATGTAGAAAAATACTTATGTGCGCACTTAAAATGAATCTTAATCAATCTCAGGTTTGGACGGAGTTAGCTAGCAGCTAAAAGCTAACTAATTCATTCCTTCAAGTGATGCTAACAGTGTCATGTTTATTTTTATAGTCAATGGTCATGTTTGAGGAGCATTAAGTGCAACACGACTCCTCAAGAGACTCTGAAACTACGGCAGCCTGCAGGTGGACGTGCGAGTTTATTTTTGTGATGTCACACACGGGAACTCTGTGATTGGCTCGTAACTCGGAAGTAAGTTAAAGAGGGCGGATTTAGAGAAACAAGCAAGAGGCAGTTGTAGCAACTTTGTAGAAATAAATAACAGTGTCGTGTATCTCTTTGAGCAGTTATCTACACTGTCATGGAAGAAGTGACGGGAGCTCAGCTTATTGCTGACTCATTAAAGACTCAAGTAAGACTGCGAAGATGCACTAGCTAAATGTCTGGACAGAAATGTGTCAAAGTTCAAATTCAGCGCCGTCATGGATCAGTCAACTTTTCACCTTCTTCGTTTCCACTGTAAATGTAGCTTTGTGTAAGATAAATGTCTCTCTCTCCCTGCAGAAAGTGGAGTACATGTTCGGGATAGTCGGTGTTCCTGTCATTGAAGTGGCCATGGCCGCTCAGGCTGCGGGCATCAAATATGTGGGAATGCGCAACGAACAAGCGGTAAAATGTCATTCTGATCAGACTGTTGCACATCATGTGTGCAAAACCATTACAACAGTGTTGTAAATTCTGTCTCACAGGCCTGTTATGCAGCATCGGCCGTCGGATACCTTACTGGGAGGTCAGACCTTGCTGTACTGATGTGTTGTACACTTGATGTGCCATGTTGAAGCTCACATGCCTCTACTGTGGTTTTGCAGACCGGGTGCGTGTCTGGTGGTGTCTGGACCTGGACTCATCCATGCTCTGGGAGGAATGGCCAACGCTAACATGAACTGCTGGTATGACTTCTGCTTTCTGTCTGTGCACTCAGCTGTCTGCTCATGTTGTGTATGAATATGTTCTGTGCAGGCCCGTGGTTGTTATTGGAGGGTCATCAGACCGGAACCAGGAAACAGCAGGAGCATTTCAGGAGTTCCCACAGGTGGTGCATGCCTTCATGTGTTTTTTTTTTCCAGACCATGCTTCATTATTATATTGATATTGTTTTTATTTCTCACCAAGGTGGAGGCATGCCGTCTGTACAGCAAGTTTTCTGCTAGACCCAGCAGTCTAGAAGCCATCCCATCAGTGATAGAGAAGGTCACTTAACACACAATTACCAAGTGAGTCTTGTATTGTGTGTCAATTAACACACACGATACTGACATTCTATGGTATTTGGTTACTTATAGGCAGTCCGCACAAGTATGTATGGGCGTCCGGGTGCTTGTTATGTGGACATTGCAGGAGACATGGTCAATGCCAAAGTGGACAGGAGCAAAGTCAGGTTTGTTGTCATTTTTCACTTTCATTTATTGCTCTGCATTATTTCTATGAAGAGATATTCAGAGAAGTGTCTCTCTTGCAGAGAGGTGTCCTGTTGTCCACCTCCACCGGTGAGTTTGGCTGATGACGGTGCAATCCTAGACGCCATCTCTGTCCTTAAAGCAGCTAAAGCACCCTTAGTCATTGTTGGCAAAGGTAACACAGAACAAACATTCGTTATGTCTTTTGCAGCTTTCTGTGAATAAGAGTTGGTCCAGTAGTTAAATCATTAATAATGGGATTGACAATGTGCTCAACAGGAGCAGCATATGGCAGAGCAGAGGCTGTGCTGAGGGAGTTTGTGGAAGTGAGTGGTTTGCCATTCCTGCCTACGCCTATGGGCAAAGGGGTCCTACCAGATGATCACCCCAACTGCGTGGCAGCCGCTCGCTCAAGGTCCACTTCACTTATCACTAACAAATGCACCATGACACTTTAGCATTTCTTGACTTCCTGCACAGTTGTTGGTTATTTCAGACCCCACAGCTTATCAGAATCTAACATTTCCATTGGTATAAATATATTAAACACGTTTATTCAACCAAGTCTTTCCACCATCTTGGTGTTTATACCACTTCTCTGTTTTTTTCTGCTACCAAAGGGCACTCCTGCAGGCAGATGTTGTGCTTCTGCTCGGAGCCAGGCTCAACTGGATTCTGCATTTTGGCCTGCCACCTAGATTTAACCCAAAAGTTAAGATCATTCAGGTGTGTCTATGATTTAAATCATTGTCTGTTTCACAATACCTCCTATCAAGCTTAAATTCCATTAACACATTTAAACTGTGTCTGCAGGTTGACCTCTGTGCTGAGGAGATGGGTAACAATGTGAGGCCGTCTGTGGCTCTCCTGGGTGATATCAGTGCTATTGTCAGTCAGGTACTTGTTCATGTGCTCTTTGTTCTGACATATTTATAAAAAAACAGCTTGTATATTTCTGCTTTGTGATCTTTTTTTCTTTCAGCTCCTGAAGTGTGTCCATCAAGATGGCTGGAAATATCCTTCTAATACAGAGTGGTGGAGCACACTGAATGAGAAGATTGCTGCTAATGCAAAAATATCAAAGGTGGGTTTTTAAAGACAGTCCATCCATTTTGGTGTCAAAAATAAGATAATATTTGGAATATTGTAATATTGAATCTTGTCTTACTTTAAATCCATTTTTTCCTGGTTTTGCCAATAGGCTCTTGCTCTTCAGACAACACTGCCCATGAACTACTACACGGTGTTCCATCATGTTTCCCAGCTGCTGCCACATGACTGCATCATTGTCAGTGAGGGTGCAAACACCATGGACATTGGACGCACCATGTTGAACAACTACCTACCTCGACACAGGCAATTTGCCATTTCTGCTTAGTCATAATAAGTCTTGTAAGGAAAAACTGTATGTTCACTGTATGTGATGCTGTGCAGGCTGGATGCAGGGACGTTTGGAACAATGGGAGTGGGTCTTGGATTTGCGATAGCTGCAGCTGCTTTGGAGATGGGCAAGACCAGAGGCCAGAGAGTTGTCTGTGTGGAAGGAGACAGTGCATTTGGATTTTCTGGCATGGAAGTGGAGACAATGTGCAGGTAGGATCTATTCACCTTCTTACATGCATGTACAGTTCACCCTCCTGGTGCCCTTTAATTTAACATCTTTCTTTTATTCCAGGTATAATCTACCTGTGGTCATTATTGTGGTCAATAACAATGGCATATACAGTGGAGTAGATCCGGAGACATGGAGAGAAATGAAAGGAATGGGAGATCTGACCTCTATGTGAGTTACATAATCATAATGTGGTACATTCACTGTAATGGATTGAAATGAAAGTCATTGTGTTGCCTTTTAGAGCCCCTCCTGTGTCCCTTCTACCTGAGGCCCGCTACGATGAGATCATGACAGCATTTGGAGGTCAAGGATTCCTGGTGAGGACAGAGGAGGAGCTGCAGAGTGCTTTACAGCTTAGCCTAAGCAACTGGGAGAAACCAAGTCTCCTCAATGTGCTTATTGACCCCTCCTCAGACCGAAAACAGCAGGTAATACAACCTTCACTTTATCTGTATAGGATGTATGACATGGCTAATCTTTAGAAACTCTTCACCTCTACTGGTTAAAGATGAGACTGAGGCTCTGAGCAGTTCTGGTATTATGAGACATGACTGCACAGCTGTTACAGACAAAGACTAAAGAGAAAGAGATGAAGCAGAATAATAAGGAGAAGAACTCACACATTTGGTGAGTGAGACTGTGGGCTCCATGAGAAACGGAGAGAGACACTATTATGCATTTGGCAAGTGAGATTGTGTGGTTAGTGAGGTGTGAATAAATATAGGTTTCTGAACTTAAAAAAAAGTTAATATATTGCTCCACTGAATTATAGATAAACACTTAAAAGAAGTACAGCTGAAGATGTGCGCCTCATCTTCCTGCTTGAGCACTGAACATACATGATCAGGGAGGCTCACAGGCACCTTGTGGTCAGTGATTGGAATTACAGCTCCTCTTACATCCACATCTGAATCCAAATGTTCAGACTCTTGTGCATTCTCACAGATTTGTTATGAAGACACAATGGTGAAATTTGTTTTACAACAATGATTTATAATGACCCTCTGAATTCATAATATGTGGATACAGTCTGGAAAGAGCAGAAGAAAAAAAGCATTATTGATATCGTGCATCTTGTCAGAGTCTGCATTTCATCCCTTTGCAGCCTGGTGTTTTTGCTGGCTTGGAGCGACAATAGATGTGATGGTACATGTGACCAAACGCTGCATGTCAGTGCATTGTTATCTTTAATTTTCTTTTCTTTGGTGGCCCACATGAAGTAAAGCAGAGACTGAGTGACATTGACAATGAAAGCAGGAGGTGTGATGCAATAGCGTTTCAGTTCGTTGTGATGCACAAACATCAACACACAGTGCTATGTGTTTACTCGACTTTTGTCACGGCCTCATAAGGTTGTGTGACTGACATGCTTGGCGACCAGGTGCACCACAGAACTGTTGTATTCCACTCACAATCCCTCCACCTCACACCAACCTGACCTTTCTATTTCAGGGTTCCCATAATTAGCGAGTACAGCCCTCTGTGTTTATGTTGAATGTATCCACGCAACCCTTTCCAGACATGGTTGAAGGGTGTATTGAGGACTGTATCCATGGTGCTGAGCTCCATCCAGGACAGCAGACAGACTTGTCCTTGTATTTGAGGTGTGCTGCCCTCATTGTTTGTTACCTGTTATATTATTTGTCAGGCTTCAAATATGAGTCACAAATTTGTTCTGGGCACAACTAAATTTCTGAATTTGGAGGTCCAATAGACTCCAGCATCAATGTAGGTCATTCTTAAGGAGATCTAATATAATACTGCCGTGTGTGTGTTTACAGGAGTTTCCTTGGCTCACTCGCTCCAACCTGTAGACTTGAGATGTCCTCCTTTGTCTGGAACACTATCAGGCCAGAAGTGGTGGTGAAAATATGAAGCTGCCTTTGTTTGTTTTTTGTAATTGTTTCTATGAAATAAAATATTTTTTATTGATTATAACTTTAACATTATACAGAATTAACTAAATGATAACCAGAATAAATCACTTTTATACATGATGAGTTTATTTGTTTTTGTGTAGACTGAAATGAACACACACACACACACACACACACACACAATTTAAGCCCAAATTCATCATTTTGTCCAAACAGGCAGGAACCAATAGAAGGAAACACTATTAAATTCTTTCACAGAGTTCATTGTAGTTGTAGCTTATTTCATGTAATACTATCAACGGATTTATCAATCAATAAACACAGCTCCAATAATGGATAAATGGATAATATGGACAGAAAGGTTCAGTCAGTGTTGACCATATGTTCAGTGTCTTAATAAGTTCAGCCTTTTTATTTCTGTCAAGCTGCACACTTGTCCACTTTCCGACCTGAATGTTTTTGTCCATGGGCCTCTGTAATTTGTGCAAATCGAGACATCATTTGCTTAGAGTGCTGTTGAGAAGTGATGTGTCTACGCTCACATCCCCCAGAGAGCCTCCCTGGAAATGCAGACATTTAATTTAGTGGGACTAACTGGGCAGTAAAACCAATATAGCCTGGGTTAAACAAATACCATGATGAACAGTGCCCTTCATTTAAAAACAAATCAGTATAAATACACTCAGACTTAAGACAATGATCAAGTGATCCATCCTCATGCACCACCTTGTTTGATTGTCTTGCAGAAACTTTTTTTTTTTTAAATTTGCCTCTCTAGAGGAGTGGAAACAACAAAAGGCCCCCCTACAGTAGTAGAGATCTAATATTGGCACCAGAAGCAGCTGGCAGGCTGTCTCCTGTAATTTTAGCGCACACTGATGCAGAGGAAAGATTTAATGGGCATTGGTCAGCGTACCCTCTTCTGACGGCGTAAAGGAGACAGAGCGGAGCGAACAGAGAGGGAGGGGAGCAGACAGTGAGGAGAGAGAGAGGGAGGGAGAGGGGAAAAAAGCAGCGTGTGAGGGCTGCTGTGGCTCAGAAATAAAGTCAGGCAACAATCTGGAGCAGCATGACTCTTCTAACACTTGGACTGTATCTGGCACTCTGGTTTTGTTATGGCCTGGCTCAATCCTCTTTTCTGGACAGCTTCATTTCATTCCCAGCAGGTAGGAATAATGTGATCCTCAGCTTGCATGTGTGTGTGTGTACTGAACATATTGCAGTGTGCATGCACAGGTGTTTACAGAGTACAGCTATAGAAGCCTGGACTCTAAACATCTAGTCCTAATGCTGTACACTTGTTTTTATTTTCTTGTTCTCCATGAGGTAGATTGGAAATGCCTCTATAAATAGCAGCTCCAGTCCTTCAGTGTAAAGCACTGGCACTTCATATCTGTGTCCAGCTAGAGGAATTCTGCTGGATGGGTGTCACGATTTGATAGTTTGCACCTGTTTCCCTGTTGCTAATGCTGCTCCTGCATGCTGGAACCTCTGATTTATCCTCTTTTTTTTTTTTTTTAAACTGCATGTGTGGGATTTTCTGTTCCTCATCTGCAGATGTCCATGTGTCAAGGATTTGCCCTCTCAGTGTGGGCGATGATGTCATGACTCACATTCAGGTGTACTTCTGAAACAACCTGACCTGTCTTCTTGGAATAATGTGTGACTGCATGCATGCCTCTCACAGCTCTCAGATCCCAGGAGCAGCAAAAGAGATTCAACCCATGCTGTTTACTGAGTCCGCCTCCACCCCCGCTGTTTCCTCCACCCCCTTCACTTTGGCGCCGCCACGCTCATGTGAGTCAAAGTCATGTGACTTTCTATTGTGGAATATCTGAGTTGAAATGTCCTTGGTTTTTTTTTTTCCAAACAGACCTCCTGTTATGGTCTTTTGACCTCTCAATGATTTGTTGATTTTGTTTTGCAGGAAGAAAGTGTTTTGTTGGTTGATGAGATGATTTTAAAAATATTTGTCAAAAAATACTGTATTTTGGATTTTTCATTTACAGAATGATGGTGGTGAGTCCGAGCTGGCCAATGGGGACAAAGGTTCTTCCTGTGTCCGTGGTCTGCCTGGTCCTGCTGGTCCCCCTGGACCTCAGGTAGGAAGCCAAAATCTTCTCTTATTGTAGATATTGAGAATAATCATCATCATACCAATACACCTCTTATAGTTATAGCACATAAATCACAGACTGCTCCATGTTGGGGTCTAGATACTCTTAAGGTGTTAAAAATTAGGACTTTAGCAAAATATTCCTTCTGTCTTCTTCCCAACTTGATAGTTCCTGCAGTGCAGGAGATGGGGATTTCTCTGGCCCATGCAACACAGCAGCCCATTAACGCTCTACATTTAGCTGTGACACAAATAGCCTTTTTCCACTGCCTGCCAGTGTGCCACACATCATTCTCAGAAACTGTCCAAAGAGCTGTCTGCTTGGAAAGGCGTACTGTGTCGCGTAAATTCCAGGGATTACCAACACACGCTTGTGTCCATGTGTTTGTGTTATCTAGTGATGAAAGATACAAAGTCATTTTGGTTTGATAGTAACAGAAACCTCTTCTTCCACTGTAGATAAGTAAAGAGGACTTAGGCTGTACCAGTTCCAGCTGGACTGCAGCAGCTTTTCTCAATAGAGCATGTTTTTTTTTTTTTTTTAAATCAATAGAGGACACTCAGCCTTTAGCTAATTGAAACTGCAGCTCTTAGTAGCAGACATTATGGTGGGATGCCATGGACGGTAAAACTAATTTACATGGCAAGTGTTTTATGTTCATTAGGGTCCACCTGGATTACCAGGCATAGGAGGGCCTAAGGGAGAAAAGGTAAGACCTGTTGCACATGACTGAGGAAAATTGCTTTCTGGAAGTGCATTAAATGACTGCTGTGCTTGTCCTTCCTCCACATCCTGTTGTCAGGGAGAAATCGGACGACCTGGGCAAAAGGTGAGAGTCTCCATTAATCAGTCAATTTTCTTTACTAAGTGGATTTACTCAAAAATGAGATACAATGCCTGCTCGCTCGCCGTATTTCTGGGAGCTGCCAGCCCCTTTTTATGTACATCAAGAAATTGCAGGCAAGTACAACCTTGACAGGAGACAGAACACACGCGTTGACAGGATGCAAGGGGCTGCTGAGACAGGCTGTTTTTCATGGCTGAAGGACTTGACAAGCTGCTGGTTTCCTCTCACTAGAAGGGGAGCATATTGCCTTCATATTGACATCCAGAACCAGGCTTCCCCCTTTCTATTAGAGTGAGAGGAGGATACACACAGCTTTATTGAAAGCCCAGGACACAGTTTTTGATGAGGACAGATAGAGGGTGTGACTTCCTAAATGATGGGTCGCTGTGGTGAGGCAGTAAAAAGCGGCCCTGTGGGAGAGCTTCACCAGCCGGTGGCCTGACTGAGCAGCACCGCAGTGCAATTTAGCTTAGTGCTTCAGCCAGGTCATTAATCATTTTATTCCCCACCAGTACAGACTCCTGTTCTATATACAGCCCATCATTTAATTAAAGAGAGCAAAGTGACAGGGCTCGTTAAAGCCATTCTCCCCCAGCATGTGCAGCACTGTCTGATAAATACTGTAGCGAGCAGGCTGTCAGTCAATACAGCAAATACTGCAAAGCAAACATAAGAGGCACTGATTTCATAGACTGCTTCTCAAGCTGTAGCAGCTGTTATTGGCCTCTTATCGGGTGATTCTGTGTTAAATTTCTTGTCACCTGTTAGGGTCGCACAGGGCCTCCTGGACTTCCTGGTAAACAGGGACCAGCTGGATGGCCAGGACCGAGTGGGGCCAAAGTGAGTAAGTCAGACCTTATAATGTTGAGCAGATATGACACTAAAAGAGACCAGCATGTGCTAGAGGAGTCAACGATATAAATGCTGATTTCTTATTCGGCTGAAATCATCTTTAAAAAAAAAAAAAATGAAGCCAGTCCACATCTGTGTAATGTCTCCCACAGGGTGAGAAAGGTGACCCGGGGCTGATGGGTTTGCCTGGAGCCAGAGGACCAATTGGGCCAAGGGTATGATCTACAAATCAGATCACAGATGGTATCATGTGTTTTTCTTATCTAATTTTTAAATCTTTAATTCCAGGGTTTGCCTGGTTACAAAGGGGAAAAGGTATGTGATTGTTTCATTGCTCCTTATTCATTAAAAAAAATCTAATTAACATTTCTTGATTGACACAAAGATGCTTTGAGTGTAACATTTTAATCTGCTCTGTCAGGGGTCTCGAGGTGACCGTGGTGAGAATGGAATGAAAGGAGACAAGGTGGGTCGAGTGCGTCAGCACAAGTGAAACATTCAAAGACCTCAGGAAATCTAAACTTCATGTTTTTTTTATCCACAGGGTGCCATGGGTTTCCCAGGAATGCTTGGGCAGAAAGTATGTGCCAGCAATTTGTTTTATCATTTGACCATATACAAAAGTGTATTTTTGAAGGATTATTTGATGTGACTCAGGGTGAAATGGGTCCAAAAGGAGAACCTGGAATCTCAGGAAACAGAGGACCCACAGGCCGACCAGGAAAGAGAGGCAAGCAGGTTAGGAGTTTCTGTTTATACTCGCACTCAAAACATATATTGGAGCTAAGCTGGGAAATACACAACAATTTGGAGAGGAATAGTTTGTTGCTGTCTTCATAAAATTTTTTGTGTCATTGTACATTTAGGATTGAGTTAACAAGTTGCATTGACATGGTTTGAATCTCATCAACTTGTTTTGTTTTGGTGTCAGGGGGTGAAAGGAGATCCAGGAAGTTTAGGTCCAATAGGACCAGCTGGCCCTCCGGGAGCTCCAGGTCACCCCGGTCCTCCAGGTTCACCTGCCACAGGTTAAATATTAAACTCCTGAGGATTTAAATGTAGATGATGTTGTTGAATTTGTGTGTGTTTCCTGAGAGTGTGTGAACGGCTGTGCTAACAGTGAGAGGGGAAGCAAATCCTGGTGTCAGCGAAAGGAAGCACTCTTTAGGCCAGTGTAAGAGGTCCCACCAGTAGTCTTATTTAGCAGCTGAGAAATCTAACCTCCTGAGGTGAAACAGGACGCTCCAGTCATGACATCATGGAGCTAAAATGGTTTCACAGATGACAAGGCTCCCTTTAGTTTTACAAATATTATGTCACCACATAATTAAAGTGACATTTGTTATCTTGATCATGTTCCTGTTTGAATTAAGCTGATTGTGTTTGCTCCTTGATAGACAAATCAAAGATACATTTATTGGCATGGACTTTTATCAGCTACTGTGGCCAGCATTTTCCATTAGCTCATTAAACCAGGAGCCCTGTTAGTCTGCACTAATCCTGCAGCCTCTGCTTGTTTGTTCATGGATTTTTTTTATGTACAGGACTGTACATGGTTGGAACGAAGGGTGCACGTGGTCCACCGGGGCCTCCTGGAAAGTGTAGCTGCAGCTCTCTCAGTACTTCTCCATTTGATGATTACGCGTCCACAGGACACTATCCCAAAGTGCCGGCGGTGAGGAAGGAAGATTTTTGTTGCAGTTCAGTGCATGCATTACAACAATCATTTGGACCAAGCAGAAAAGTTGTAGCATTTCACTCCACTGATTTTTAGAATTCACTATGACCTGGATATCAAAATTTTTTGCTTTTCCTTTAGATCTTTGTGGTGAGCAATGAAGAAGAGCTGGAGCGCCTTCACACAGATAATGCTCTTGCATTCCGGAAAGACCAGAGATCTCTCTATTTCAAAGACATTGACGGCTGGTTGCCAATCCAGGTATCATTGATTGTGAAAAAAAAAAATGTTATAACACTTGATTTTCCTTTTCGTTCATGATTTGAAACTGTCCAAAAAGACTTTTCCATTCCAGATGACACCCTTCCAGTCCATGGAAAACGCACCTGATGATGAAGGTTACTGTGGTGACGGGATAGTTCAGATCTCCAACGGGGAGGAGTGTGATGACAGGAACAGAGTGGTGACTGACGGCTGCGTCAGTAAGTCATGTGTCTTTGTTGGTTGCTTGTACTTTGCTGTGCACATATAGCATGACCCCACCACTCCTGCTCTCATCTTACCACAGAGTGTAAACACGCCTACTGTGGAGACGGATACCGCTATGAAGGGGCAGAGGAGTGTGATGGAAAAGACTTTGGATACCAGACGTGTAATTCATATCTTCCAGGGTAAGCACAGTGTTTGTAGACAAAACATTTGATGCGTAAAAATGATAAGAGGTGCCCTGATGTTTTTCCTGTGACCTACAGGTCATACGGTCACCTCAAGTGCACGCCATACTGTGTCATTGACTCCACAAACTGCAAGTACTTCACCTGAGGAGGAGTCTGAGACTGTGCAGCAGGATCCTATTTGGGTTGTTTGCTTGACACATAACAGGAATGTTTTCATGCAAAAAAAAAAAAGAACAATAATGCTCCAAGCAAGAGACTTGAACGATGAAAAAGGAACACCTATAAATACATACATATATATCTATACATCCGTATTGCTGCTGAGATGCAACATGTACAGCTCCTGGAGTTACTGAGTTGGTCAACAAAGGCGAAAAATCCACACACAGGAAATGCACAGAACAACTGTGCTCTGTCTGTCTTAACATGCAGGATCCGGACTGGAACCAGCCTCTGAAAGTAACAGCCATGTGTGTGTGTGTGTGTGTGTGTGTGTGTGTGTGTGTGTGTGTGTGTGTGTGTGTGTGTGTGTGTGTGTGTGTGT